>VSMD01089172.1:0-173847 GCA_008750895.1 Mirza zaza
GCACAAACCAAAGACCCAAGGGTGGGTCTGCACGTGCTTCTGTTGATGGGGCTCAGGGAGTCAGGGGCCCCAGGTGCACCCCAGATGGCACCCTGCTTCAGCGCAAGGATTTTGGGGTCAGCGCATCTAGGTTTGCACCCACGTGGGCCTTTCACCAGCTATGTGGCTTCCGGGGCATGAGGTTTAATGCCTCAGTTTCCCCTTGTGTGAAATAGACTGCTAGTTTCCATCTCATTGGATTGGTATAGGAATTACATGAGTTATGATGCATGAAGTTTTGAGAACAGTACTTGGCACAAAGCTGTAACTATCAGATTTTATTATTATTGGTAAACATATACCTTCTCGGTCTCCTTTTGGCCATTAGGTGGTAGGAATGGGTACTAAAAGTAAGCATCCTCTTTTTGACAAAGTGTTAATAAATCACAAATATGAAAGGGACAGCAAACACATCCAACTAAAACTCTGGGATCAAGCTCTACACACACAGTGAGACCACATACCCAACTCACACCTTCACTATAAATAAACTTAAGCCTCACACATGTGAATATGGACAAAGTCAGTGCGAGGCAGACACTGGATGAAGAGACCCTTCAAGGTGGGGTGGTGTCTCCCCTCAGACTGGGGTTCACTGGGGACAGAGCTGCATCTCCACCATCTGATTGGGCTCCCTGAGGACAGGGCCGCGTCTCCCCTCAGACTTCCTGTGGCTATATAGACCATCTCCCGGCATTTCCCTTGGAAGAGAAGGGGTCTCTGGACACTCTTCCCGCTTTACTACTGACCTTCAGTGCCCTGGGCAAGTCCCCTCCTGGTAAAATGGCCTCTTCCCAGTCTCGGACACTGAGAGCTGATGGAACTTCTCCATGCCACTTCCTGCCACTCTAATTTCCCCACGTTCTATTTTATGTATTTTAATTGGTGCTTTAAATTTTACACGTACATCTCAAGGCACTCTGGCAAAAGTCCCCTCTTTAGAAACTGGAATAAATAAATAAATTCTTCCTGGGCAGATGACAGAAACCTTGAGGTAATTCATATAAACCTGTCACTTTGCCACCTCCACTCTGTCATCTCTGCGAGGGCCTGTGTCTAGGTCTCCCCAGCGGCCCTCTCCACCCTGCACTCCTGTCTCCCAAGGCCACCACTACTCCCAGTCTTGATGGCCACCACACTCCCAAGCTCCCAGTAGGAGACATGTGTCCTGGTGAGCTTTGTCCTTAGTGCCTACGGCAGCTACAGAGCAGTGCTCTCAACCTGTGATCAATGTCCACCACCCACAGAGTGTTTGCAATATACAGATGCCCTGAGTGCTCCCCCAGGGGTCTGGGTTACATTGGTCTGGAGGGATCTAGCACCGTTAGCTTACCGAACTCCCCAGGTGATCCTATTTTACGGCAAGGGTCAAGAATCCCTGCTGTGAGGAATGCAGAGGTGCACAAAACCTGTGCCCATTTTCCACTTTGGTTCATGGAAGACAAAGGTGCCTGGCCCATTTGACTGTGGGCTCTGTGAGGGGTGGGACCCTGTCTGTCTGGTCCCCTGCCGAATCCTCAGTGAGCGGAGCATGGCCTGGCACACGGTAGGTGCCCCGTAAATATTCACCAGCAAAACTTAAACTACCCCTTCCCATAGGTGCGCTGGTCCATCACATGTCCAGTGTAGATCCTGCTCCTTGCCAACTGTGCGGTCTGCAGTGAGTCAGCCTGTCTTTCTAAGTCTCACCTTCCGCGTCGGTAAACAGGGATGATGTCATTATTTACCTGCATGGTTGCCGGAGGAATTAAGAGAGATAATTCACTTTCACAGTGCTCAACACCTAGTAGGCACGCATTCACCTGTCACAGGGGAGTCTTTCTGCGCTTCTCTCCTGTTCATGGGCTCCCTGGGCTGAGACTTACCCTCAGAGGAAAGGCTCTGAAGAGCAGAGGCCTGTACTGGGAACCTAGAAATGCAGATTTGGCGTTTTGCTTGTGAGCAATTACTCTGTGATCTTGAACATGTTCCCTGACCTCTCTGGGCTTCTAACCCCCACTGGCCGAATTCCCCCCACTCTCCTGCGTCCTGCGGCTCTCTGAACTAGGAGATCACTTTACTGACCACAGCAGCTGCCCTTGAGACTTCCATGCAGTGTCTGCCCAGCCTATATGCTCTTTGGATGAAAGTGAAGCACACAAGTGCAGCTGTGGACAGAAAAATCCCCTGATTCAACAGCCCCTGGAGAATGCCTGTTCTAACACACACAGAGGCTCTGTCCCCAGTCACCGCCTGCAGCGCGGATCAGACTCACGTGCCCTCTGTCTGTACTGTCAGCTCTGGCAGTGGGAATCGGGCAGAAAGGCCACCTCTGCTCAGTCACGGCATGACAGGGCACTCATCTATGATGGGATGTTCCACCTGGCTGGGAAAATGACATACTGGTTGGAGCATCCTTCCCCAGGCCCTGGAAACTGGCTGGGTCAGTCACCTTCCAACATCAGAGGAGAAAATGTGAATTTCTGGGGTGAGGTCATGGCGGAGAGGAGGAGGAGGAAACCTGTGCCCATCCTGGAGGAGGGGAAATAAGGAAGGAAGCTCCAAGGCTTTTTAACAACACACCCCAAAACAGGAGTTGCTTCCTGCCCACCCAAGCCTGCTGCCATCTTCCTGCTTGGAACTTCTAAGCATCATCTGCTGTCTGCAGAGCAGAAATACACACATCATACACATCACATATGATTTGGGGCTGTTTATTCCCATTACCAGGGCTATGCCTTTTCCTGAAGGGCAGCTAACTGAGTGGGTAGCACAACAGCACAAGGGTGGAGAGAACAGGGATGGAAGCCCAATTTTACAGATTTCTAGGTGTGCGACTGTGGACAATTTGGTTTTACCTCTTTGAGCCTCTATGTCCTCAACTGTGAAATGAGCACAAGAAAACCAACCCACAGGACTGCTGAGAACACGGAATTAAATAACCTATAACGTGCGCAGTACAGCGCTTTGCTCGGACATACTCGGGAAGCTGATGATGGTGCCGGGGATAGCAGCGGTAGTAACCGTAACAGGTCCCAGCCGCACTCCAGCGCCTTGAGGGTAGCAGCACGTCTGACAACAGGCCACAGCTGAGTGTCGGACACACCAAAGGAGAAGCAGCAAGAAGACAGAAGGTTCGGGCAGCTAAGTGGGAGGGGCCCAACTCACCGGCTGGCAAGAGAACAGCACATGCCAGTCATCTGTCCATCGCTGACCCTGCAGGTTTCTTCTCCAAAGCGGCCCAGGCGCGTCCTCGGCAGGGAGGGCGCACGCACGCCCCCTCCCGGGACAGCTCCAGGGAGAGGCCACAGTGCGGCTGCTGGCGCGGGGGCGCCCCGGGCTGCGGGGGTTCCTGCCGTTCCCCAGGCAAAAAGGGGCATAATTAATCCGCAGCGTTCTCCTTTCATTAAGGCTTCGCGTTTATACCTGAATTAACTTTTCACATCCAGTTAAGGCGCGTGGGCGGCTGTGTCCGCCGCAGGGGTGACAAGCGCTGCTGTCAGTGCGGGTGGGGAGTGGGGCTGCGGTGACCTACCACCCGGGCGCCGCGGGAGCCCGGGGCTTCTTGGAGGACTGGGGCGACAGGGAGGGGGCTCGGGTTCCCAAACTCCGCCCTGTCCCACTGGCCAAAACCGGAGGAGGGCGCCGCGCTCCCAGGCTGGGGTGGGCCCATGCCCCATGCCCCATGCCCGTGCGGGTGTCGTGGGCGTGTGGGGACGCCCTCGCATCTCTCCTGCGGAAAGACACTGGAGCCTACTGAGTTCCAGCCCGAAGGACAGAGGGGGTGGGGAAGGGGGGAGCTGTTCCAAAAGGGAGTCGAGGTGCACTCAGCCTTTTCGGTGTCCTCTGGCACGGGCGCACGCTCTGCTGCGCCCGGGCGGGTGTGTGGACACCGCCTCAGGCTCGGTTTTCTGTGCAGGACACCTGCCTCTACCGCCGCACCCTGACCCCCTGAACTGCCAACGCCTCCCTGGCCGGGCTCAGGGATGGACTGTGGGCTGCTGGCAACCTCCACCCCGGAGCTGGGCTATGTCAGGGCATCCTTTTCCAGACGCCAGGAGAGGCAGGCTGCTCTGCAGATTTCCTGAGCAGCCTGTCTGTGAATCATCACCGGGAAATGTTTTCTAGGAACTACTCAGCCCCTCAGTATTGTGACAGGGGAGGACATGTTAACCGCCCCCTCCCCGTGGTCTCTGTGGATGTCCCTCCTCCTCACACTTCACCTGCCTCCTCCATGCAGGTCAAGACATTCAGCTCTCCTGGACAGACAGCCTTCCTCCCCCACCCCACCCCCCCAAGGTGTTGGGTCAAAGAGTCAAGGGAGAGAAGGGAAGGAACCCAGCTAGGTGCCTGCAAGATTTCGAGAAATTGTTCGCTTCATGGTCTTTGTCCTCTAGTGGTTTGAAATCTGGTGGGGGAGGCGAGACAGGCCATATAGACATGGCTAGCACTCGGGGGGATGAGGAACACTAGCGCTGCGAGTGATTAAATGCCGGAATGGGTGTTTGGGACCAGACTCGCACCCTTAGGAGGAAGGAAACTATTGTGGGCTGGCTCTGAGTCACCGAGATGTCTCAGGGGAGGTGGGATTGGGACTCAGCCTTCGTAGCAGCCTCTGCTCAGCGCATGCTGTCAGGGTGCCAGGCTGTGAGCTAAGAGCTTGACGCCCGCCCGTCATCTCATTTAATCCTTACAGCAGCCCCATGATCTGGCACTGTAGAAGAGGAAACACGCCCAGAGGGGTCAGGGAACCGCCAAGGTCACACGCTGGCGAGGAGATTGTAAGCTGGGCCTGTCTGACTCCTAAGCCCTGGCTCTGAACCTTAATGCTTTATGGCCTCCTCCAACCTTGAAAATATGCAACATTTCCTAGAAGAGAGAAACAAAAAGAGGGCATTGCCAGGGAGGCAGAGCACCAAGACAGAAAGATGTCAGGGGCGTCTAGCTCCGGCTGGAGTAAGGTGTCCAGGCCAGCAGTAGGAACCTGACTGTCTTCTCCAAGATGTGTGTGCCACTGTCCCCAGCCCTAAGATCTCTTCATTGTAGGGGAGGGGCTTTAGGATTCTTTGATTTCCCAGCACCCCCTCTGGGAAATAGAAACCAACTTTGAGTGAGGGCAGAAGGTTCTCCCTATAGATCCTGCCCCCAAGAACTTCAGGGTATCAAAACTTTTAGAGACCCAGCTGATCCAACACCTTCTGTTCGATTCCGATCAATAAACATGTGCCAGACACTAAGTGCTAGAAATGATTAAGGGACAGTCCTTGCCATCAGGGAGATTATAGTCCAGTGGAGGTGAGAGACACAAAGACAAAAATCAATATGAATGATAAATGTAAAGATAAAATTCATGGTCTGTCCCACACTGGGGACTCCAGCTTAGGAGGAAGGGACACTAGCTGAGGCTTGAAGGCTGAGCAGATGATAGGTGAGGAAAGGGGGAGCAGCACTTGGGTTAGAGGACATCCCATAGGCAAGGTCAAGGAGGTGTGGAACAGCACAGTGTGTGTTTGAAATTATAAGCAGGTCAGTTGATTAGAGCATGACCCTGGAGACAGGCAGTGGCATGAGATGAGGCCGAAGAGGTGGGCAGGGTGAAGCGGGCGGAGGCTTTGTGGAACTGGCGGAGGGGCTTGGACTTGAGTGGACTGAAGGGCTCTCAGCAGCGTCTGACCTGGTTGGTTGGTGTTTTAGAAGCATCGCTCTGGCTACAAGGAAGGTGATGGTTTCCACTGAGCAAGACTGAAACCTAGGAGGCTGATAAGGAGGAGATTCTATACTTTACCCAAGATGTGATAAGGGCCCAGATCAAGGCACTAGTAGTAGGGTTGGGAAGAGAACACTGGGTCAAGAAACACTTAAAATGGAAAAGAGATGGGAAAAGGCCAGAGAGGGAGAAGGAGGAGCTGGGTAGCCTCCGGCCTGTTGCCTTAGGTGACTGAATGGATGGCATTACCTTTAACTAAGACTTGGAACACAGAGAGAGCAGCAGGTTGGTGGGAGGGGATGATGGGTCATTTGGGGTTTTGGTTGAGTGCATGATGCCCAAGTGACATCCAGGTGGTTGCTGCTAGTAGGTACCTAGAATCAAGTTCAGGGGAAAGGCTGGAGATGCAGACTCAGGAGGCATCAGCAAAAAGGTAGAGTTAAAACTAAGAGAGTAATGAGCTCGGCTACAGAAATCATATAGAGAAAAGCAAGGGAAAATCCACAAACGGACCCCAGGGAACAGCCATGCTCAGGAGGTGGACAGAAAAGGGATCATCCATAAGCAGAAACAGCCAGAGATTTGGAAGCCAAGGGAGCATAGGGTATCAAGGAGGGGGTAGCTCCAAGGTCAGATGCAGCCAAGAGGTAGAGGAAGATCAAGACTGAAAAGCATGCACTGGCCTTGGCAAAGTGGAGGTCACCATGGCTATCTTATCAGGGTCCTGGCAGGAAAGAGGTAGCATTAGTAAGTTGGGTCATTTCTGGAGAGTTTAATAAAGGGAGTCTTGGTAACAGTGGGGCGTGGTGTATGCAGGGAAAGCCTCAAGGAGAGTGCAGTGTCTCTGCCTGGGGAGAGGTCCCAGAGGGACAGCATGAGCAGGTACCACCCTGGGCCAGAGGACCGAGAAGAGAAGGGAGTTACCAAGGCCAGAGACAGGCAGGGCTGAGTGGAGAGACTGCCTGGCATGGCTGGGAGACCCCATGGGTGGGGGGCTGGGCAGGTGAATTCCCTGACCTCACCTCCTCCTTCCAGTCACCAGCCAACACTCCCTATTGGCCACACTCAAAAGGGGGCCAAAAGGCAAGCGAGGCAACACGTAAACGTAGGTCCTCCAGGTCAGCATCTGGGAGAAGACTGCAGGGTGCAAGAGGGTGGGGGGTGGACACAGAGGGACAAAGAGAAGATGCCCAGCGTGGTCTTCCCAGAGCACCTCAGTGGAGCGGTAAGAAGGCCAGATGCCTGGGGCAGAGGCCAGGTTGTGCAGCGAATGCTTGTCACATCTGTCAGCATCCCCTGAACGTCCTTCCTGTGCACGGTAAATTTCTCACACATAAGTCCCTCTTCCATAGGGGAAAAAAAAATCCTCTCTTTCCCAACATCCCTTGCATCTGGGACAGTCAGGTGACCTGGGCTCCACCAATCAGCCCCACCAGTGAGAAGCTTGGATTTGGAAGAGAGCAAGGTGACAGGTGCTGGCGGGGGAGTCCATTTTCCGGTGAGGGTAGCAGAGAGGTGGGCTTTGGGGGCAGTAGCTCCAGACTCGTTGGCATCCAGAATCCATTATCAGTGGTGCCAGCCACAGCTCCGGGCTCTGTAGCCAAGATCAGTAGGGCCTCCAGTGTGGGAGACCAGGGGTGGGCTTTGGGCACCACTCCCTGTGTGCGGACTCCAAGGTGTCTCTGGCCTTCCCAGAGTTTCTGGAAAGGTCTCTGGGATCCTTTCATTAATTTCCTTTCTGCTTACGTTAGCTAGAGTAGGTTCTGTCGCCTGTCCCTAGAACACCGACTGCTGTGAGCTCTGAACGGGATGGGAGGACACGGGCATAGGAGGGTAGACTAAGCTTTTAAGAGAAAGAGGAGAAGGAAAGAAAGGGGTAGAGCATGGGGTCAAATGGGATACTTTTAGGAGAAGCGAGCACTGAGCAGGTTCATGAGCGGAAGGCAAGAACTACAAGAGGCGCAGAGCTGCGATTACCCCCACTGAACAGCTGAGCAAACTGCCCTCAGAGAGGCTGGCAGTCCTCCCAGGGTCACGCCGACGGTAGGTGGGGATCCAGGAACTCGAGCCCAGGCCTGCTGGCTTGAAAACCTCCTCCTACAAGCATCCCCTCCAACAGCCAGCCCAGGCAGCCCTGTAGAAGGTAGTTTTCTTTCCAAATTCTGAAGTCATACCTACAGCCCAATTTGAAAGGACAGAATGGCCCCCAGGGACAGGATGAAGAATGAGAAGAATGAGCTGACCACCTTCAGTGTGCATAGAGACCCAAGTTCATGACAGGTGAGTCAAGCTGGCTTACAACATGAGACTCAGTAGCGTATGGTGCCTGGCTCTTTCCCCAGGACTGTCCTATCCTGGGGCAAAATCACTGATTCTCAAACACCCTGCTGAGAAGTACCACTGCAAAAAGGCTTCCAGAGGGAAGGAGACTAGCTAAGGAATGCACTGTCCCCCATACACATCACTGCGACCATCAATCCCTTGGGAAGTGGGCATTCTGGAACAGCAAGCAACCTCGTAAGAGTGCCTACCCTGTTTCCTCAAAGCCAGCTCTTGGTATGTGGCATGTCTGCGTGTGTTTGAGGAGAGGAAGTGCAGGAAGGTTTTGATGAATAAATGCATGCAAAGATTCTGAATTTTCATAGAGAATGTATGGAGTCTGCGGAGTTTGCACAGTGTGTGTGTGTGTGTGTGTGTGTGTGTGTGTGTGTGTGTTTGGGTTGCATCTGTGCCCTTATGTGTCAAGGGCTCATTGAGCCATTTGCAGAGTTATTTGACCCTGGAGATGTGGGCCTTTGCTCAGGGTCTGCACACACGTATGTGACAGTGGGCCCACATATGTGAGGCCTTTGTCTTAGGAGAGTGCTGTCTGTCCACCACAAGCCTCAGAGGCACCAGCCCTTTGCAGAAAGTCCATCACTATATCACAATTAAGAGACTAATTTCCCAGGTGCTTTTTCAATTGACCATATCGACAAAGTCTTGAAATTTGGTTATTTTAGTGACACATAAAACTTTTTCCTCGGTTAACACATTGGAGTTTAATTTCAGTAATATTTCCATTAACAACCTGTAATTAAAGCATCTAATAAAGATCAGTAATTCACTTAGCCGGATTTGCGTTAAAAAAAGAAAAAAACAGAAAAGGGGAAAAAATGCATTTATGGGACTCAAATTCCATTCTGCTGTTAAATGAACATTATGATTTTTCTGGGTATCTTAATTGAAGCTCATTTTTAACAGGAATATTAAACAAATTAAATTAAGCAAGTAATTTCCCTTTTAGGATTGAAAAAAAGTCTTCAAGTGGAAAAGCTCCTCTAAAACACCCATTAGAGGGAGGTGGCGGGGCAGGAATGTGGGCAAATGTGCCACTTGTGCAGAAGCAGCAGGAGGCTGATGGGCAGCCCTCCCGAGTGGGACCCCACACCCCAGAGAGCTCGGGCCTGGAGGAGCCCAGAGGCGTCCCCAGGGCCTGCTTGCCTGAGATCTCGCAGGCCCTGGCCGGGTGGCTTGGCGGCAGGAGCTCAAGGGGTGAGAGCAGCTGGGACCGGGCAGGTCACCAGGGTCGACCCAAATCGGGGGCAGGCGAGGTGGTGAGTACGACGCCAGCTTAGGAGCGAAAGCGCCAGCGAGCCCGTCCGCTCACACACACTCCCTTGCCCTCCCGTGGGCACGCGGGGTAGGGGTTATCCGCTCTGATTTACACAGGCACCAGCTACAGCTCCGAGAAGTCACAACTCGAAACCAGGTCTGCCTGGCTCCAAAGGCAGGAGCGTTAGTCTGGCTCTCCAAGAAGCACGCTCCTGGGTAGGGCCAGACACGTGCGGGCTTTATGAGGGGCAGCGCCTGCCTGCGAGGGGAAATGCGCGGTGGGGCCGGGAGGCCGGGAGAGCCGTCGGACTGGGCGCAGGTCTGACCTGGAGAGAAGGGAAGAGCGTCGTAGACTGCAGAGCCAGTCCTGAGCGAGTTCATCGGGGCCATCGGAATCCCTGAGCCACAGTGGCCCATCAGAGGGGTCCCGCGTCTCGGGAGTGCGCCTGTCTCAGCAGCTGTGCCATGCGCAGGGGCTGGCTGGAGCACGGCGGCAGTGGGGGAGCTCAGAGCCCCGAGGCTGGAGCCGTGGGGAGATCATGCTCCCCACGGCCAGAGATGTTCACAGCTGTGACATCAGTGCTCTCTCTGTCTCTACTATGCCACACGGCCGCCCTTGGTTCAGACAGATTTGCCACCAGGGGCTGGCAAAGAAGAGGCAGATGAGGACAGGTGAGGGCATCAGGTGAGGGCATCAGGTGAGGACAGGTGAGGACAGGTGAGGACATCAATTCTGAAATTAATGATTTCCAGGCAGTGTCTGGGAGTTGGTCGCATGAGGCAGACACCCCATGGGTGAACACAGTAGAGGGAAGTGGGACGCAGCCAGGCTTGGGGGACGGGCAGGGTTGGCAGGAGTTTGAGTCCCCTGTCACTGGCTGGTAGGGAAAGACTTCCCTAACAATGTGCTGGATGCTCAACCTGGCCACATAAACCCAGGGCAAAGAAACTAGGCAGGTGCCAGGCCATAGAACTGCTGTACCTGAGCCACACCCTTAGCACAGTAGGTCCACAGACTGGCGGGCAGCACCGACTCTGTGAGGGGAAGCGGGGGGCGGGGGGGAGCCGGGTGTCATGGCTGGACCCCAGGCCCCAGGCCTGTGAGGATCCCTGCCTAACTTCACCCCACTCTCAGGCTGCAGTTTGCAAAGTCTCTGGTCCAGGGCAGGGCCAAAGGACATGGTATAGTCAAGTAAGGGGACCCCACTCCCGAAATCCCCCTGAGGGGGAACGCACTGTCTCTGGCCTTAGTGGAACTTTCCATCTCATGGGCAAATGTGGTTCTGGTCCTCAAAGAGTTTTGGTCCAGTGGAAAAACACAACCCCTGTTTATTCATTCCACAAACGTTAATTGATCACCTACTATACACTTGATATGCGTCAGTGACAAAATAAATACAATTCCTGCTTTCTTGGAGTTACATCCTACTAGGGGAGATGGATAATACTTAATATAATAAATATGTTTTATAATGTGTTAGAAGCTTAAAAGAATCATGGCTAGAGAGAACACGTAGAGCATGGAAGGGGAGTTGGGGTGTAGTGGAAGGCGAGTCACAATTTTAAATAGGGTGGGCAGAGTCAGCGTCGCTAAGCACAGACGGTGAGGGACAAGCGACATGGAAATCTAAGGGAAAAGCATTTCAAGCAGAGGGAACAGCCTGTGCGAAGCCCTGAGAGAGGTGGGATGAACTCGGTGTGTTTGGAGAACGTGGGGAGGCCCGCGGCAGGGGCAGAGTGGGGGGGACAGTCCCGGGAGAAGAGGGCCATGGGGAGGTGACAGGGAGCCCTACCAGGGCGGGGCAGAGGATGCCGCACACACTTTGGCTTTCACTCTGCTGGAAAGGCGGAGCCATGGCAGGGTTGTGAGCAGAAAAGGGACAACTTTGAACAGGATCACTTGTGCTGTTGTGCCGAGAACGGGTTGTGGGGTAGAGGGCAAGGGGGGAGCAGAGACTCGACAGGCGGCTACTACTGTGGAGAAGCAGATGGCATGATGGACCAGCTTGGACCCAAGAGGTAGCAGTGCGGGTGAGGGGCACAGATTGGATGTGGCATGTGAGAGGAAGGGAGTCCCCATGCACACTCACGCACACATGGCAACAACACGGCCCCCGAGGCTGCCGCTCAGAGGCAGGAGCACCTCATTCCCCCGCCCCCACAAGGCCCCATCCCAGGACTGGCATCTTGGTGAGATTGCACCCTGAGCAATCTTGGTGAGATTGCCCAGTGGTGGCTCGCAGGGGCAACCCTGCCTTTGGTCACAGGAACAGCCCCAGGAAAGAGCAGTAACTCAGTTCAACTGCGCAGCTCCATAATCTCATGTCAGCCTCACAGCTGATGATTACTGTTTTATCACAGGCTCGTAAAGTCCTCACATTGCCATGAATCACGGACACTCGCCAGAAAGATCCCGGAAACCCAGCCAACTCCAAGGGTGCCCGCCTGATGAGCAGCTGCTGCGGTTCATCTGAGGTCACCTTTCAGGACTCCAGGGGTCCTTCCGCCCGCTCATTCTGGAAATCAGGGAGCAAGACAGTCTCCTTGACTGTCAGGGAGCAAGACAGTCCTCCTGGGGGTGGGGTCTCCAGCTCCCCTCCACTGGAGGAATATTAAATGGCTGGAGATCTCCCATGCAACAGATTAAACGGTCTGGCAGCATGGGGTAGAGGGAAACTTCAGGGATTTTGAGTCCAAAGACGTTCAATTCTTGGGTTGTGTCTGTCAATTACTAATTGTGTGAACTTGAGCAAGTCATTTAAACCATTCTAACCTCAACATCTTCATCTTTAAAGTGGGTATTACGAAACTTAAATAGAGATAATGTACAAAAATGCAGCACACTTTGAAAACAGTAAATCACTAGACATGTTTAAATTGCAACTGCTATGAAGCCAGGACGCAGACAACCAAGTCCCAAACCAGGCAGGTGACCAGAACCAAGGGGGGAGGTGGGTTGGGGGGGTGGAGCTGCATCCAGAAGTCAGAGTGGCACAAAGGTCAGAGGGAGACTGGAGAAGCCAGTGCCTGCGGCAAGGCAAAAACTAAAGTCAAGACAAAAACACCGAGCATCACAACTAAAAACTAAAAACCTAGTGCAACTGGAAAGGACCTGAGCATCTTCTAGCCTGGTAGTTTGTAAAGTTCCGTTTAGTTGGGTGAAACTTTTTCAGATGAAATCAGAGTTCTCCGGAAAAACAGAACCAATAGGATGCATATATCTAAACAGAGATTTATTTTAAGGAATTGACTCATGCAATTGTGAAGGCTGGCAAGTCCGACATGCACGGGGTAGGCTGTCAGGCTGGAGACGCAGGGAGGTGACAATGTTGCAGTTAGTCCAAAGGCCTTCTGCTGGCTGAATTCCTTCTTGCTTGGGGGAGGTCAGTGTTTGTGCTATTAAGACCTTCAACTGATTAGATGAGGCCCACCCACATTAGGCGGGCAACCAGCTGTTTCAAAGTCCACTAATTTAAATGCTAATCTTACCCAAAAAAACCCAACACCCTCATAGAGACATCCAGAATAATTTTTGCCTGAATATCTGGGCACCATGGCCCAGCCAAGTTGACCCACAAAATTAACCATCACAAGTTCTTACACGGAACCCCAGCATATAAGATAGATACAAAAGAACCTGCCATAGGTGCGGAGGAGTGGGAGACCAGAGCCCACTCACACCATAGCCCCTTGTCCTCTGCAGTGGATGCAGAGGCCAGAAGGAACCCAGTCTGAAAACCACTGGTCCAGTTTCCACCGAGGATGACCCTCACCCAGGAGGCCAGGGAACCACATGCTGGTCACATGCTAGCTCTGTCTAGAACTAGACTGTCCCCACTCTCTCTCCTGGGCTGGTCCCACGTGTGCCATAGCTCTTACTGGACTGGAACTCCGTGAGTAGAAGCCCCTCTCGTCTCTGCATGCCCAGCTCATAGCAATGGGCAGGCACGTAGTAGGGAGACAATCAGTATATTTGCGGAGTGAACGCATGAATGAATAAAAAAGTGCAGAAACAAAGGCCATTCAAAAACTGTAAATCCAGGCTGGGAAAAGTGCAAGGCCAAGGGCAGACGCAGCAGCAGTGCCTCAGAGCTAAAGCCTCATGTCTGCCCTGCAAGTATGCCTGTATGTGGCATACTGCAACAAGGACCAGTGACTGAATTTCGGAGGAGGCCTCAGGGTGCTGAGATGCTGCCGGTTGCCACACTGGGTGGCAGAAGCAAACAAAACTCCTCGTTGGCATTGGGATGCACTCTACAACTGGGCCTGCAGAAAATTTACTGTGGCAGGCAGTCAAAGGCGTCTGCACGTTTGGCTGATAAGAAGGAGGAGGCAGACAGCCCGGGAACCCGCTGCAGAAGGGGAAAGCGCATGCTGCCCTGCAGTGGCAGAGTCTAACAAGGAGGGCACCACAAATAAGAGAAACTGCAAGTATCTGGTGGGAAAATCACCAAACCTAGAATATGCAGTATTGCTCAGGGTCCTACAGAGATGTAGAACTCAGGATGCATTGCACAGAAGACAGGGCTGTTTGTGCACTGAATGAGGCCCGGGAGCCGGAAGCTCTGGGCGCAGGTGGACCTCCCTCTACCTGGTGGCTGATCAGGATGGAGGCTGGCACCTGCCCTGCCTCTGTCTTGGGAGCCTCAGAGGCTGGGAAATTTTCTGCCAGCTGTCAGCACAGCTGTTCTCCAGACCCCAGGGTGCCACGGCTAGGGGAGAAGGGAGACTGCCCAGGCAGGCAAGGAACCACCAGCAAAGGAAAAAATAATGACAAAGAAACATTTTGGCAACTGTCTTCTCCCCTGACCTGGTCCTAAAGGGCTTCCTTTTCAGGAGCCTGAGAGCAGAAAGGGAGACGAAGAGGCACGTTTCTGCAGGGCCCCATCGCAATTTCTGAGCGAGACGAATAAGACTCGTCACAATCTGTTCCTGACCTACCTACCTACCTCTGCATCAGTGGTGCTCAGACCACCTGCCTGCTAGAATAACATGGGGGGACTTTTTAAAGTATTTATGCCAGGCCCTGCCCAGAGAACCTCGTGTCATGGGTTCAGAGTGGAGCCTGAGCGTTGGTATTTTGTTCAAAGCTACCCAAGTGATTTCAATGCACGGCTAGGATGGAGAACGTCTGCCCAAGAGCCTTGGAGCTTCTGCCCCTGCCCCCAAAGCTGCCTCCTCCCCTCCCCTGCACACACACACAGGCGCTCTGGGATCTGCCCTCTGGCCAAGCCTTGGCATAATGCCCTGCACTTACATGTGCTCTGTGGGTGCCCCAAGCTTCCTACTTCACTCTCTGTCTTTGCTTGGAAGATTCTCCACCCTTCCAGACCCTAGCCACGTGCTGCCTCCTCTCTGAAGCCTTCCCTGATTTCCTCACGCCAAGCTAATCTTTGCGCCTCTGAGCCTCCGCCCACCCCTCCCTCCACATACTGCCACCTGTGTGGCAGGTGCCACGTTGAACTCCAGGTGTCAGTAGTCTGACCCTGGCTGGACACGAAGCTTTTTGAGGGTAAGTATGATGCATGGTTCACAAGATATATACACATGTTTTAGTCTTATATACGTTTACTTAGTTATTTATTTAGTGTCTCCTGCGTGCCGGATGCTCTGAGGACTGGGGGTGCAATCGTGTGTAAGACAGCCAAGTCTTCCCTTTTACGTGCCCTGTCGCTCACCTGTCACAGGTAAGTTCCATAAATATTTGTTGAAAAGGGAAAGATGTTCTGACAGAAGAAAGACAGGCAAGGTAACGTACCAATTAGGAAACGTGGCAGATGCTAGGTGTGGTGGCTCACACCTGTAATGCCAGCACTTAGGGAGGCCGAGGCAGGAGGATCACTTGAGGTCAGGAGTTCAAGACCAGCCTGGGCAACATAGCGAGACTCCGTCTCTTAAAAAAAAAAAAAAACAATTAGCAGAGTTGAGCTACCCAAGAGGCTGAGGCAGGAGAATCCCTAGGGCCCAGGAGTTATCAGTTGCCGTGAGGTGAGATGATGCGGCTGCACTCTACCCTGGGTGACAGGGCAAAACCCTCTTTCAAAGATAAAAGGGAAAAGAAGCACGGCAGAGACAATGCTGTGAGTGCCACTGGGAGGCGTCACTTCTCAGGCCCCGTGAAGTCGAGTGGGGCCGTCCCCTGGGATATGGGCGGCAGTGACGTCAGCCACTTTCCAGGCCTGGCCTTGAGCACAGCCCGTGCAGTCCCACAGTCTGTCTGCCCCCCACATCCCACCCTGCCCCCCTCCCCCGCCTCAGTGACCTTGGAGTCCACATTGACATAGCCACCAGATGGAGGAGGGATGTCCAACTCCCCATGGCCTTTAAGGGGATGAGAAACAAACCTTTTGTGCTAAGCCGCTGAGATTTGTAAATAATAGCAGGGAAGTCCGGCTGACCCTGACCCATACAGGACACCTGTGCTGTAAGTAAGAGCACGTGACTCAAAGTGGAGTACAACGGGAGTTTCCTTCTCTCAGGGTAAAGCTTGCAGAGGTGAGTGGTCTCTAGGTTATCCGCTCACTCACATTACGAAGGACCCGGGCCCTCTCCACCCACTGATCTGCCCCCTTCCGTGTGTCCCCAGGTCTCCACTCTGTTGGTGAGATGGCTTCCACAGACCCTGGCACCATTCCCATGTCACGTGAGTGTCCGAAGCAGTGAGGAAGGGGACAGGCAAAAGCGCCCTCTCTCCGTCCTCCCCTTTTCAGGAGAGAGCAAACTGTTTCCCAGAAGCCCCAGCGGCGGACTGGCCCTTATACCTCATTGGCCGGAATGGGGTCACGTGGCCAAGCCTGGCGGCGGGCCGGGCTGGAGGACTGTGCAGCAGCTCCCTGCTTTATCTTGGGAAGAGGCCCGTGCCGGCTGCCAGTGGCCGGTGTCTCTGCCTGCCCGCCAAGCCTGGGGCGGGAGACGCAGCCAGGCCAGAGGTGGAAGGTCTACCTGCTCCACGTGAATAACGGCACTTCCTATGCAAGAGCCTGATTACCAATTGTAATTTATACCTGAGTTTGTGATTTGGGGAGAACACCAGGGGACTCATTGCTGCTTCAGAGAAGAAAGATACGAAGGCAGGATCATTTGTTTTATTTCTTCTTTCAGAAGATTCTTATGAGGCATGTCTTTTATGGCTGCATGCTCATTATATTTCAAATGCATTCAAGTATCCTTGATGTATTGCTAAGAGTCTGCATGGGTTTTTTTTTTTTCTTCTTCTTCCTTCAAAGCACTTGTGAAAAAAATACTTATAGGTGAAATTGGGCGAGCCTATGGAGTGGGCTTTGCTCTCTCACAGCAGAGGTGTGTCGTGGGGCCGCTGTTCGGAGATGGAACTCGCTTGGCTGTGTTAGTACTGGGTGGGCCGGGTGGGCCAGGCCATCAGCAAGGGGACAGGAGATGGCCACCTGGACATTGTGACTTGGGCCCTGCTACAGCCCAGAAAATTTTCCTTGCACATGAAGTCACCCCTGAGGTCAAAGCAGTGTTCCCCCAACTTTCCCTCAGCATTTACTTAATGGAAGATGAAAGCCAGTGGGTTCCCTGGGGCTTCTGGGAGGCTGGCCAGGGCAGATATCCGGCGGGTTGTTAAATTACTGAGACATTTCCCTACCAGTTGGCAAATGGATGTGGTCCTGAGCCCCCCAGGGCCTCCTGCTGCTGCCCCACCCCTTCACTTAGGGCTGCGGCAACTAAAGGGTTAACCCCTGGTGTTGCAGGGGTCCTCCAAGACCCTACTCCAGTCCTGATGTGTTGCTGCTCCTACTGGTTGTGAAATATTTTGACTGTCACTTCCTTCAGCTTGCAGCCCAAAATGATCCATCTAAAAGGCTCCTGCTTCTGCTGAAAAAATGATAGCAAATTGTACTTTGTGCCATAATTTATCCATATTTGTTTTCATATGAAAACAATGTTTTAAAATACTATCTGTCAAACACAAATGTTGCTGCAAGAAGATGCTCAATGATCACCCTGTGGCTTTGTTCCTTCCAGCACTTTGCTTGGTACCCCTGTCCCCGGGGTAGTTGGGGAACTCAATTTGAAAATCAACGATCTAAAGTGCTGTTGTGAGAACATGGCTGCACGATTTTGCATATGGCACCCAGAGGGTGAAAACCAACCCTCTGCAGTCTGTACCCAAACGCTGGTTTTGGCAAAACCCAGCGCGTAGTCCCTGCCAGCTGCTCTGCCTGCTATTCCCTTCGCCCCGACCTAACAGGGTCACGTTCCGGCCATCAACTCTCCCCCTGCCTTTCCAACCCTAGGACTTTGCAGTTTCTGCCTGTGGGACTGCTCTTCCCTCAGCTCCGGCTTCAAAGTCAAGCTCAAAGCTACATCATCCCCTCCAGCACAGACCCCCCAGGCTGCAATCTCTTCCTTTTCCTCATTTTTTACATCTCTCTTGACTCACATCCCTCTCTATCCAGCATCATGTCGTAGTTATTTACATTCATGATTTGAACTTGACTGTGAGCTCCTTGAGGGGGGAATCCTATACCTCTGATCTTTGTAGCCTGCACAGTATCTAGACATGGAGCAAGCAAGCAGAGAGTGTTCATTCAGTAACTGAAGTTCAACATTCATCTTTTGTACCTTGGTATTGGCTCATTACATTTTCATTTCACAAGACAGGATGGCTAGAGCATGGGATAGGCCACTGTGATGGGAGGACAGGAAAAGCTTTAGACAAAGGCAGGACCCTATGCCACCACGAGCCAGCACAAGGGTAAGGACATGGGGGGCAAATCCCACCCACATTGTAGGTTTCCAGTGTCTGCAGAGTCACAAGCACGGCAGGCTCTAGAGCAGTCCTGCCTGGTGTCGAAATCTGGCTCTGCTGCTTTGTGACCCTGAGACGGTTCTTAATTCTCTGCAGTTCAGTTTTCTCATCTGTAAAATGGGGACAATAATAGTGCCTACCACACTGATTTGTTTGAGAGGATTAATGAGTTAATACATGTGAAGCATTTGGGGTAGTGGCTGGCTGGGTGTGATCCAAACCCCAACAATAGCCTGGACAAGCTGGGTCCCGGGTTTTAATCCCTCCATCCCTCATGATACAGAGACTGTCACAGTCGCCCAATCCTACTGTGCTCCAGCTCCAGACCAGTGTGCATGTCAAACTTTAGGATATTTTTAACATTCTCAGGTTAAGCACATTGGGCCTGTAGCTTCTGGAAGCCAGGTTTATATGCTGACTGTGTAGGAAGTTAACAAAAACCAGGCACATACAAGAGAAAGTTGAATATGTGTTCCAATGCCTCCTTCCTCTGACATTTCTTTTACTGTGACAGAAAATGGCCTTTTCACTTTGGTTAAGGTACCAAACATTTTTGACAATTAGAGATTAATTCAATTTACCAAACTTTCTCTTGGAAAGGAGAGGAGAGGAGGAAGGGAGGAAGAGGGAAAGAAAAGAAAAAAGAAAGAGAAAGAAAAGAAAAAGGTAGTTTTAGCAAAAAGCCGGCAGTTGCTCATAATTCAGTGTGACTTCGTTGTCAGATTGCCTTTCTGACACATATCTGATACCAATCTGCTTGGAAAACAAAGGTGTAGGTGGCATGGGATTTAAAATTGGAAAAGGCCATTTCAGAGTGTTTTCAGGAAAGACAGGCCACCCAGTGGCATGTCCAGGGTACGTGGCAGGGTGGGACAGGCTGAGGGGTGGGCCCAGCATCCAAAAGCAATATCAGTAAACTGAGTCCAAGAGGTAGGTAAGGGCAGGGGGACAAAAGAGAGATCAGAAAGGACTTCTGAAGAAATGTTTTACGTCTTAAAATGTAGCCTAGTGCTTGCTTTGGAAATGCATGTGCGGCAGATGTCAGTGCCTAGAGCAATCCAGCAACCCTGGCTGCGTAGACTTAGTAATGCTGTTCCAGCTCCAGGATGCATTAGCCGGTGGGATCGGAGAGCCGCAGCAGCTGGCTCCCGGGTGTCTGCCTCCCCACCCCTACCCCTGCTGTATAATGAAAGGAACACTCTTCTCTCCATGGGGTCCTCAGAGCTGATTCCCTGCACAAGCAGGGTGAGGGGTCGCCTCAAATTCCGCCATCTCCCCATCACCCGCCTCCTGGTTCTCTATGAAAATGGGACAATTCCAAGCCCTTCTGCTCCACTTCTGTAGAGAAAAAACATTTTTCTCAGCCAGTCTTGGTAACACGAAGGCAACCACTGGAATAAATCGCTCACCCACCACCCCCAACTTCAGCCACTACCGTGTCCGTCCCCCACTTTATTTATTTATTGTTTTAGTGCAGCAGCGTTAATGGGTTTGGACAGATGACAAATCATCAGGGAATCAAAGAACCAGAAGGGCCCTAAAAGAATGTCTAGTGACTTTTAATAAATGGATTCGGTCGAGGTTCCTGCAGGTTCCCCAGGCCTGGGTCCCACCTGCTCCTGTGACAGATAATGAAGCTAAGGCTCAGAAAAGGACACGACTCCACCAAGGTCACGCAGCAAATTGAGGCAGAGCTACCTCTAGAGCCCGGGACCGCTGAGTCTCCGCTCGGCTCCCCCGGCCCTCAGCCACTGGCGTTTGCTGTGGGGTGGTGAGCCCTTTCTGCCATCTGCGGGTTGTGGGGACCCTGAAGATTCTGCTGTCCCCAGTTGCTGCTACCTGGGTACAAGGCACCACGCTAGACTCTCAGGAAGCCCCTCCGGCCTCTGTCCCTAAGCACCGGAAGATGCTCTGGGCCGTGCCTCACAGGAGCCCTCACCCAGCTGGCTTCAACCAGGAAGGTCAGCGATCTCACGCCACAGGACGCCCCAAAGCAGGGGACTGTCACCGTTGGTGCGCTCCGGGGCTCATGTGTAGCCCAGGCTCTCTGTGTCTCTCCGGCATGTCGGTACAGCCCCTCCTGACCATCAGGGACGGCTGCAGGTCCAGGCGTCACTTCTAGACGTGGTCACGTCACACCAGAGAAGAGCAGCCATTTCTTCTTGGTTGTCTCTTTGTCAGTGGAGAACCTCTTCCCCAGGTTTCCCGGCGGAATTCCCTCCTCTCATTGGCCAGGACTGGGTCATGTGCCCCTTTCTAAACCAATGACCGGCAAGGGCGGTAGGGCACCAGATCGCGGTTTCCTCTAGAGTCCTGGGGGAAGGAGCAGACACCCAGACCAACTCTGCCCACCAGAGGAAGGGAACGAGGGGCGGGAGCGGGCACTCACAGTACCTGCCGCATTCCATCATCACCGTCTGAGGATAAGTGTGGCGCTCAGAGCAGACTCTGGAGCTGGACTGACTGAGTTCAAATCCTCGCTCTGCTGCTTACTGGCTGTGTGGCTTAAGGAACTTATTTTGTGTCTCTAATTCCCTGAGGAATATAATAGAATCTTCTTCTTGGTGCGATAAAGACTATACATGTGTGTGTGTGTGTGTGTGCATGTCTTACACACACACACACACACACACACACACTATGCACGCATATGTCATGTGTAGGAGACCAGCCCATAGTAAATGTTATATAGGGGTAGCTGTTGTTGGTTACTCCTAACTCCGTCCCCACCCTACATGCGCACACACACTCACAACCCATTTTCCTAACACCACTGCTACAGGAGTGTCACTGTTATTGCAGAATTGACCTGCATTTTTCAGACCTTGCAACTTCGCATATGCCAGCCCTTCCACTTGCAAAGATAAACTTCCCACCATTTCTCCCGCTGACATTTAAGAGCTAGCTCAGCACCACCTCCTCCATAAACTTTCCCTGGTCCCTCCTGCTTGGCATCAGTCTCTCTCCCATCCCACCCTCGGACTCCCCAGGCCCTCCGCGTCTGCACCCGGGCCCCTGCACTCCGGCTCCGTGCGCCCTGCCTCACCTCGTGGTTCTGGGTGGGTTGCCGGTCTCCCTCCCCACACTGGGAGGCCCTTTAGGGCAGGAACTCGCTCTTGACCTTGTCTTTGACCTTTCCTTAGGAAACCACACAGTGCCCTGTTTAGCACATCTTCTTAGTAAGTGCTTATCAGATCACGTGGAATTTAATCAAAATATGTGATCTCTGCCCTCAAGGAATGTACAGTCTAGTTGGGGAACAGGACAGACACATGGGAGACAATTGGCCACATGAGCGTGAGAACATCTGTGCCCACCATGGACACGGTGCTCCAGCCACACCAAGCTTCCTGCCGTTCCCTCACATGCCCTTGCCTCTGCACACACATGCTGTTTCTTCTGCCTGGAAGCCCCTCCTTGTCCCCGGAATCCCTTTGTGGCTGGCAAAGTCCTACTCACCCTTCACGTCTCGACTCTAGCATTGCCTCCTCTGGAAAATCCCCCATAGTGATGCTGTTGCTCACTCCGACGCCTCTGCACCTGCTATAGCACTCAGCACCTGTTCTACGTCTGCCTCCTCCTCCAGCCTGCGCACTGCTTGAGGGCCAGGACTGTGTCTTTCCACCGCAGCACCCTGAGCCCAGCGCAGAGCTCGGCACGTAGCAGGTGCTCAATGAACGTCTGCTGAGGGAACGAGCAAGTGAGTTCCCGGTCAGCCTGCAAGCACTACTCAGGATTCCTGTTATCTCTCTGCTGTCCCTTTCTCAGAACAGCACCCCTGGGACCTTGGGAACAACTTAACAGGCTGTATCCTCAAGTGGGCAGGCAGTCTGGGAAGCTGAGAGTGGAGCCACACTGGTTGGAGATGCCAGGCATCCTGGCCAAGGAGATAAACATGTAATCATCTGAGAGCAGAGAGATGACACCTGCCCGGTGCCTGCCTCTGGGAGGGAAGCTGCAGTGAGGGGGCACGCAGTGGGGTGGGGATTGCAAGCTCCTCTGTGGCAGGGGGCCGGGCTGGGATGCAGGAGGGGGGCGGTCTTCTAAGAAGGGTCCATGAACAAGCACGGCCATGCAAGCTCCACACGTGCCCCAGGATTCTGGTGCATAATCCCATCAACGCCGTCTCAACACATCCTTGCAGTCGTCGCTGTCGGCTGGCTTTCCATGGGAATACTGCACCACGCTCTGCAGGTTCCTGGGCCCTTTCCCTTGTGTTACTTCCGCTAAGCCTTGTATCCGCTCTGCAGGGCGGTTCCAGATGAAGAAACCCACACTTGGAGAGGTCAGAAAGCCTCGCCCAACGGCACACACAGCTGGAGAGTGCGGGGCTCGGGATCCACGCCCAGCGCTTGTGTGACGGGCTTTGGCTGGAAGGAAATTGGACAACAAAAGGTTTCTGTCTTTCTCTTTTCAGGAGAGATACTGGTTTGTCACAAGCCTCCATGGTCTTGTGGGCCACTGTTCTTCTGTGGGTCACTGTTTGTTGGGGGTGGAGGGCGTGGACAATAGGAATGTAGAGCATAGGGATGGGGGGAGGTTGTGTCGTGTGTGTGTCTGTGTGTGTCTATGTACTTGTGTGTTTGTGTATATGCATGTATGTTTGTGTATGTGTGTATATGTATAAATATGGGTGTATGTGTGTCTGTATGTGTCTGTGTCTGTGTCTATAAGGGTCTGTGTGCATCTGTTTGAATGTCTGTATATGTTTATCTGTGTGTCCATGTCTATGTGTGTATGTGTGCATATCTGTGTGTCTGTATGTGTCTGTGTGGATGTATCTGTGTGTATCTGGGTATACATGTCTGTATATGTATGTCTGTGTGTCTATATGTATATGTCTTCATGTGTGTATGTGTACATGTATGTGAT
Source organism: Mirza zaza (assembly GCA_008750895.1). Taxonomy (NCBI): domain Eukaryota; kingdom Metazoa; phylum Chordata; class Mammalia; order Primates; family Cheirogaleidae; genus Mirza; species Mirza zaza. Next base: position 22,968 of record VSMD01089172.1, read on the forward strand.
TGTGTGTCCATGTGTATGCTTGTGTCCATGTGTATGTATGCATATAATTGTGTATATGTGTATGTGTACATGTGTGTCTCTCTGTGTGCTTATGTGTTTGTATATATATGTGTATGTGCATGTGTGTCTGTATATGTGTTTGTGTCTGTGTGTTCATGTGTTGCGTCTGTGTGTATATGTGTGTATAGTGTATGCATATGTGTGTGTCTGTGCCTGTATATGTATGTATGTATATGTATTATCTCTGCATGTGTGTGTTTATCTATATATGTGTGCCTGTGCCTGTCTGTCTACATATATATGTGCCATGTGTTTGTGTGTGTCTGTGTATGGCCATGTGTATATGTGTATGTGTGTGTATTGTGTCTTTCTTTCTATGTATGTGTGCATGCACCTGTGTTCATGTGTGTGTACTTCTTTCTATGCATGTATTGTGTATGCACCTGTGTGCATGTGTGTGTGCTTCTTTCTATGTATGTATTGTGTATGCACCTGTGTACATATGTGTGTGCTGGGCCCAGGGGAGAGATGGGAGCACCCTCATGCTGTAGGCATGTTCCCTGGGACAGGGGCGGACTCCTCTCATTGCGCGTAGGGTCACAATCCTTCCCGAGTGCATGCGTAGGGGCCATGATATTTCTGAACCCGTTTGTAGTCAGTTCTGCACTTTGCCTGGGCGGGGCTGGAGCTGCAGCTGTGCTGAGACCCTGTCTCCCTGTTGCCAGAGTGTCTTCTTCACTGAGAAGTGGATGGCTCCTCCTGGCCCCAGGGACCACAGTTTCAGCAGCCGTCCCCATGACCAACCCTTTCACCCTCCTGTCCTCTTCCTTGTTCCGAGGGGAAGCGTCCACACACGGGACTCCTTGGTGTCTCCTGTCCAGCTTCTGACAGTTCAGGCAACAGCGACATGGTTTCTGGGTGGCCCCATTGGATCCCTGATTCCTGCCACCTGAAGCAAGTCACCTAGCACCAAGGACCCTGGTTTGTTCCTCCGTAAACTCAGGCTCATGGTGCCACCTGCGAGGAGAAAATGTGACAGTGCTTCACAGACTGCCGCAGCCCTGCGCCTCAGCAGTCACGTCGCAGCAGCCCTTGGAGGCCATCATCACCTCCCAGAAGCCCTTCTGCCCCCCACCCCCCCATACCCCTACCTGCCTTCCTCATGGGGCTGTCAGGGTCTCCTCCATGCTGCCTCCCCGGCCTCTGCCCCTGCACCCCTCCCACACTACCGAGCGTCCCAGCCTTCCCCGAGCCAAAAGGACATCGGCTTCTGTTGGGAAGCATGTTGATTTACAAAGTGCCTCCTACTCAATCAACAGTGTGGTTTTACAAGCCACCAGACCCCATTCTTCTGTGTGTGTGTGTGTGTGTGTGTGTGTGTGTGTGTGTGTGGTGTGTGGAGGTGTTGGGGACAGGTGTTGTGTGTGTGTGTGTGTGGAGGTGTTGGGCATGTTGCGTGTGTCTGTGTGGGTGCGGAGGTGTTGGGGACAGGTGTCCTGGTGTATGAGTGGTGGGTACGCAGGTGTGAGTGGCCACTCTGCCCTAAAAGAAGACAGGTTCCCGATTCTCCGCTGGCGCAGGCCAAGCAGTCTGGCTCTCCGGGCTTCCCCATCCACCTAGGCACGACTGTCCCAGGTTCCCCAAGGCAGCAGTGTGAACCTGGAATGGGTGCTCTAGACCCTCCGCACTCAAACCTTGCCCTGGGAGCAAAAGCATGGACACGGCTGCAGGGCGTGTCAGAAATGCAGACTCTCGGACCCCAGCCCGGAGCCACTAACACGGAGTCTGTGTGTCAATGGAATCCCAGGCGACCATGCACAGGGGGAGTGTGGGCAGGCCTGGTGAGGGTGGGAGGGTAGACCCACAACGGGAGGGAGTGGTCCTGCCTGCCGAGTGGGGGAGATGGTGGCGTGGGTGACCAGGAGAGGCAGCAGGGGCGTCAGAGGAGACTTTCTGCAGTAAGGGCAGGGACGAGGTCAGGGACTCAGGAGGGCCAGGGCGGATTGCCCCAGAGGCCCGTCCAGCCCAGCGTCTCCTCTTCCTGCTGGGTCAGCTGGAAACCGCCCATCGGCACTGCAGCAGGCTGTGGGTGTGCGCCCCCCTGCCTGGGAGACACCAGTGGCTTTGCATGGCTTTGTATCAGGGTAACAATGCCCTCACAGGGTGAGTTGGGAACTGTTTCTTTTCTTCAGTGTTTTAGAGAGTTCAAAAAGTATTGGTGCCAATTCGTTAAATGTTTGGTGGAATTCATCAGTTAATCTGTCTGGTCATGGACTTTTGTTTGTTAGAAGATTTTTATATTACTGATTTAGTCTCTTTATTTGTTATGGGTCTGTTCAGATTTTCTACGTATTCTCAAGTCGGTTTTTGTAACCAGTAAGTTTCCAGGAGTTTGTCTGCTGTGAGCATTATGGTCTGGAAACCAAGCTCACCATACCTTAGCAGGTGGCAGTGGGTGATGGCACCTAGGGTTTCTGCTGCCGGGTGGGGCTGTCCCAGGTGCTCACCTGTGCCTGGTTCTGTCCTCAGATCCCTGACTCTGGTCCCTCCATTTGACCCAAGTGCAATGGAGGCACCTGTGCTGTCTGGGCTGCTTTGGACACAGGCGTTTCCTGCCTGGATCCCTCAGTGGGGTAGAAGCCTCAGCAAAGTGGCTGTGATCGCTCAGATCCTGCTCTGCACCTGGGTCCCGAATCCTGCCCTGGGGTGGGGACTGGTTAACATCCCTGGTCATTCTGTAAGTGACCAAACAATAACCTTCCTGTGCATTGCAAAATGAAGAACGCTTTCCATAGACTCCTTGTCACCTGTGCTGTCTTGGACAAGGTTTTTTGGTTGCTAGTACAAGAAATTCACTGTATTAGTCATAAGATTCCACCGTGGAGACAAATAAACCCTGAAATCTCAGTGGCCAAACATAAAAACCTTGGTTTCTCTCTCCCACGAAGCCCCCTGTGGGCGGAGCAGCCTCCTCAGCAGCATGGTCAGGGATCTGGGCTGCTCCATCCTCAGCCCACCCTCCCCGAGTGCTTCACGGGCAGCCGCGGGTGAGGGGGAGTGGAGCTCAGTCACTGCGTGTTACCGCCTGGGACCGGAAGTGACGCGTCCCATTGTCTCATGTTCTCCTTTGGGGGATCCGGTCACATGAGCCCGCTCTAACAATGAGTGAGCCCAGGGAGTGTGGTCTCCCCGGAAGTTAAATTCCAGACCAGTCTAAACCAAAGGGGATGGGAGTCCGGACAGGAGCCCCAGGCAAACCTCCCCCCAGACCGGAAGCAGGATTGAGGGACCCTCCTCTGTCCCTCTTGGGGGCTACAGGTCATTCTTTTCTGGGTGACCAGCTCATTCTAGTTTGCCTGAAGTTTTTCTGATTTTAGCACTGAAAGTCCTGTGTTTTGGGCAAAACTACAATAGTTGGTGGCTCTATTGTCACTTCTCTTTACGTACTGGCTTCAGTTTTTTTCTTTTTCACTCCTGGTTGAATTCCTTCATCTCTGAGCATGTGGCATAGAGTAGCCATCCCAGCCTCAGTACCTCCAACTACCTAAAACTAATACACGTCCTCAACGCTAATTCCAAATTTTCGGGAGGAACAAATCAAGTGTTCTACCTTAGATCTCACCCCTACTCCAGTAGAAGAATCACATCCACCTGGGCCTATCCCTTTAAGTGAGGGGGAAAAGGCAGAAAAAGGAAGTGAGGACCAGCAGACACCTCAAATGGTGTTCTTGCATGACCCATCAGAAACTTTCCACTGTAACTACATAAAAGGCAAAAATAGAAGAGGGCTATAGTTATCCTGCCAAAGGACAATACACCCGGGATTACACTGAGCCCCAGCCCCTGAAGCCCAGCACACATGGACTCCATTCATGTTGTTAGCTAAGGTGGTAGGTGGAAATGTAAGGTGGCCCCAAATTCCCCTGAGTATAGTCCCCTCCCCTTGAGTGTGGACAGGATCTGGGAATATGGTGATGGGATAGTCACTCTAGTGATTAGGTTACATTATATGGCAATGACGATCAGACACTCACTTCTACAATTACTGTCACTTTACATAAGACTCTTCTAGCCCACTGGAGAGAGATGCTCCTGCTGGCCTCGCAGGGGCAAGCTGCCGTGTTGCGAGAGGCCCACTGGCTAGCACCTGGGGGTGGCCTCTAGGAGCCGAGAGTGACCCCCATCTGCCAGCCAGCAAGAAAATGGGGACTTCAGGAAACTGAATTCTGCCAACAACCTGAATGAGCTTGGCAGAGGACCCAGAGCTTCAGCTGGGATGGCAGCCTTGGCTGACACTTTGATTTCAGCCTGCTGAGCCCCTAAACAGGGAGCCTACCTATGCTGATCCTGGACTTCTGACCTAGAGAAGCTGTAAGATAATAAATTCATGTTGTTTTTAGCTGCTAAATTTGTGGTAATGTGTGACACAGCAATAGAAATTTAATACATCTAATCTAGAGAAAAATCATGGAGGCATTAGGCAAGCCCAGGGGAGTTTCAAACGTTCAATCTCAAATCAAGTGTCTACATGAACAAAATATTAAGTAAGTCCCCACTTGACTGCTTTCTTCCAGAGTTCAGCTCTCCTGGGCTACCCACATTCCCCACCACCCAGTCCTCACAGGGTGGGGCTGGGGCAAGGAGAGCTGTCCCCCAGTGGGGACCAGTCTGTGTCATTGACAAAGAAGTAGGCAGCTGCCATCCCTGTAGGAAAGGAAAGAGCATAATGTTGGTTTTTCTTTAAATATCCGGACTTATCAAAAGGATTAATAACAATCTGTTGGCAAGGGTAACAGGAATCCAGCGCTCTCATACATTGCTAATATGAGTGTAAATTGAATCAGCTTTTCAGAGTACAGTTTAGCAAGATCTAATAAATTGCAAAATACACAGATCCTTTAATCCAGCAATTCCTCTTTTAAGAATTTACCTTACAGAAATGTTAACACAGGGTCAAATTATATATGTACAAGGATGTTCACTGCAGCATTGTTTGCAATAGGAAAAAAGTTGGCAATAACCTACATGCCTATCAATAAGCAATTGGTTAAATAAATTGTGGTACATTCACACTGGAATACTATTCAGCTGTTGAAAAAAATGAGGTTCATTTATATGTGGTGACATTTCTATGTCGTATTTATGACATACTGTTAAGGGGAAAAGGCAAGTTGCAGAGAACTGTGTACAGTATATCATTTTTGTTAAAAGTAATTACATATTTATATGTTAAAATATGCATAGAAAACAGGGAAAATAGAGACCAAATTTTTACAAACAGTTATTTCTTGAATTATGGAGGACTTTCTGTTTTATATGTATATCTTAGGATTATGTTATATGATGGGAACTTTCTATATTATGCATTTCTCTATTGTTAGAAAAATTCACTATGTGCATTTGTTAATTTTATGATAAAACAAAACAATAGATATGTTTTTGAAAATCGGATTAAACATTCCTTGATCCTTCATCTACCCTCTGAGAAGCTGATGCAAGCCAGCCAGGCTGCACACTCACTATCCCACTGAAGCTTCCCATGGACCTGGAGAGCTACCAACAGATGCACAGTGGCTACACGCAAAGTGTAGGGAAGAATTGCTTTTACCCACAGCAAGGTCCGGCCTTGGCCCTCCGCTGCTGAGAGGAGATCTCTAGGCACTTGTAATGCCACGCTTGCTGGGAGTGTCTTTGTTTGCCTGGATACTCTGGCCATAGAACAGTGTAACAATTGATTTATAAGGAGGGACGTGGACCACATGGTATCAATTTCTCCTCCAAGGGTCAGCCACAGGGGCAGGATGAGATGGAACCCCAATAAAAACTCTGGACACCAAAGGCTCAGGTGAGCTTCCCTGGTTGGCAATCTTCCAGACGTGTTGTCACCTATCAACTGCAGAAAAGTAACACTGTCCATGACTTCATGGGAGGAGTTTTTTCCTCTGGTTTACCCCCACTGAAATTTGCCCCCTACTCAAACCCCTTTTCTTGGTGTTTGTCCCCACCTGCACTCCCCATATACTCTGCTTTTTTTTTTCTGATGTCATTTTCAGAAGTGACTAGGTGAAGTGAGGTGTGTAGGGTACAAGGTTTGAGGAGGCGCGTACTCTCGGGGCCAACCCCGCAGGTGCATGATGCTGAGAGTGTGTGCTTCCTGCTGCTCTGTGTCCTCAGGGCGTCACCTGCTCACCGTACTCTCAGCCCTGGAACTTGGCTGGGTCAGACTTCTTGCCCCTCCTGCCCCGTCCCCACTGCTGATCCTCAAGGCTTTCAGCCATAATTACATGGTGTCTTTTTCAAAAGGCTGCATTCCCTGGTGCCCTCCCAGTCTTCTTCCAATGTTCCAATGAACAAAGTTTCCTCTAGCCTTTGGAGCTTCGAACATATCATCTCCTCTGCCTGGAATACCACCCCACCTCCTAACCAACCTGAAATCCTCATGGCTAATTGCTCCTCATCCCTCTGGTCTCAGCGCAAACATCACCATTCCCCAGAGTGAGTCAGATGCCCTGTTATACATGCTCACAAAACATTGTACCTATCTTTAGCAGTATGTAGCACAATTGCAATTAATTATTTGAGCAATTATTAAGTTAATGGCCACCAGGCTACATGTTACGTGAAGCTCTGTGTACCAGTCAGAGTCTTTGCAGGAAACAGATGGTCTATTCTAGTGGGGTAATTGATTTAAAAGATCGAGGCATCCCAGGGGTAGCAGGAGTGTGGGGTCATTACTTCTCCTAGGCCTGAAGAATCAAGAGGAGAGAGCAGTTTCTAGAAACTGGAGAGAGCTGAGGCTATGCTAGGAGAAATGGGGGCTGTGGCCTTGTGAAGAGGGTTATGGACACTGCCAGACTACAGTCCAGCAGCAAGGAGACTAGTACATATTAGCCTCTACGGCCAAGCCCAGCTGGGTCTGTGAGAGCAGGAAGCCCAGGTGATGCAGTCCATGCAGGGCCAGGGCAGGCTGGAGGGGAATGGGGAGGATAGCTAAAGGGCAGATTAAAATGCCTAGCACAGCAGGGACCATGTCTCTGCTGCTCACCCCAAATCTCTAGTGAGTAGCCCAGTTTCTAGCATGGAGTAGGTACTTAACAAATATGAGCATTGAGTGAAGGAATGAACCTCTCCCTCACCTATGTCCCAGGGACATAGTAAGATCACATGAGATCAAGTGCATAAAGTATTCTGTGAACCACAGAGGAGGAAACAAATAGGAAAAATGATCATTCTTATTCTGATTCTTCTTCCCATTGTGAGATAAATTTATTAAAAAGAATCAAAGCTTCTAGAAGGACTCAACTGGCTGCATTTAATTTCTTGGCTGGCTAGAGCTCCAGCCACCCAGGACCCTGTTGGCCTGAGGACCTGCCCTGAAGGTTTTCTTGGAGCAAGCACTCTGTCCAGGAGTAGCTCTTGGTGAGAGCACATCTATACCACAAAAACACTTTATCACTTCTTTATTGAGTTAAAAATAAAATAATGACATTTTCTGGCAGCAAAATGTTCCTTGTCATACCTGGGGACTAAATGTTTATTGCAACTTTATTAAAATATATTATATAAATTGAAGAGTCATGCTCCCCGCCAGCTGACAGAGCCGTCGCCTCCCTGCAGATGTTGTGGTTTTGTGTTAAGAAAGTTGTCACAAGTAATTTGGACTAGAGCGTGTAGTCATAGACTGCCAAGTGTTGATTAATTAAGCCGATGTTTGGATTAGTTCTGCCTGATAGTTTCATTAGGGAAAATGACTGAAAATGTGGAATAAAGAAGCAAGCATCATTCTATAAGTAAGGCCTAAGACAAGGACACCCACCCTGTGTGCATTAGTACGTGCGTGTGCATGTGTGTGTGTATGTGTGTGTGTTTCAAGCATTCCAGCAATGGATGGATGGATGCATGTAAGGATTATAAGTAGCTAATGTGAACTTTACTGTGATATCAGCTTTTTCTTAGCTCACCTTTGGGCTTGACATCTCTCTGCAATTTCTCCAAACCATAGGACCCCCAGCCACCCCGGTGTGACCATTCATGGGACTTTGAGGGATAGCCTGACAGGGAAAGCTGAGACACTGGTTTCATTCACCCACGCAGAACCTGGAGAAATGCTAGGTGAAAGGCAAGATTCTCATAGAGGCAGGAAGATCCTTTTCTCAACCTCAAGGGAATCATTGATGAAAACACACGTCTACCTCAAATGCCATGTGCTTTTAAGAAATTGCATTTTTGCTAATACCTAAATCATATGATGAGAGGCTTGGACTTTTATAGGAGGTTGTTTGGATGCATACAGTTTTTTACCCTCATAAATTTATCCATTCAAATATTAAACATCAAACATTAATGTTCGACTCTGAGCTGTTTAATTCACAAGACGGACAAAAAGACACAGCCCTTGCTCATAAAGGATTTCAAATCTGTATGGAGTGGTAAGTTTCCTGTGTGGAGTAGTGAGTTTCCTCACTAGCCCCACATGCCCTAGCAGACATGCACTATAATTTCCAACTATATCGTACTTTTTATCAATTCCTTAATTGCACCATGTTCTCTTTCAATGTTGGGACTTTGCCCGTGTTGTTTCCACTGCCTGGAACATTTTTCTCCCAACCCTACTGTCTCTTCCCCAATTCTCCAGAATAATTCCTTCTCATCCTTCAGGTTGCAGCTGAGCTTACATGTCATTTCTTCCAGGAAGCCTTCATTAATCACAGACACCAGACGAGGTGAGAAGTCCTCACTGTATGATTCTGAGTGTCCTGTGCTGCCCCTGTCGTAGGACTTGTCAGATCACATTGTTACTGTTTATTGACTTGTCCGTCTTCCCCTCCAAACCACAAGCATGGACAAGAGAGGGAACTTGTCTGGCTTGCAATATCCTCAGTGTTTAGCACAATGTGTAATAGGACTAATAAATAGAACAGAACAGAAAGAACATAAACTAGAATCCAGATGACTTCCACCAGTGAGAGCAGCGGGAACCCTAGCAAGCCAGCTCCTGCCCTCAACACCCATTTCCTCATCTGTGAAAAGATAAGCAGCCATCTGGCCCCCACTAATGGGCAGGATTGATGTCCAGGCTGATCTAGTTGGCCAAATGGATGTCCCCTGCCCTCACTGCTCCCAGTGAAGCAGTGTGTTGGACCAGAGAGGAGGATGTCCCCAGGGGTGGGGTCTCTGGTGAAACCAAGAGCAGTGAGTAAGTGGGAGTGATACAAACTCACCCCCTCTACCTCTTACAGCTCTTCGGGGGCCCAAATGAGGACAGCCTCTGTCAACTGCCAAAAAATACCAGAAGATAAGTGTTATTATGTCAGACAACCAAGGAATATGTATGTTGGTGCCTTACAACAAATGTTGGCCAGATGAATAAAATTCTTCTCTGGCCTGAAGAGGATCTACTATGACATATGAAATGAGAGAGAGAGGGAGACAGACAGAGAGAGAGAGAGAGAGAGAGAGAGAGAGAGAGAGAGAGAGAGAAATAGAGATCTAGGCTAAAGGGATCTGTGATACTTGCTAACAGCCTGTAGGAAGTCAGTTGGTGGCTATGGCTTCAGTCTCAGAAAGAAGCTAATCCCACCCCCCTCCCAACCCCCCCCCAGTTATTTTCCTTTTCCCCATGCAAGAGGAATTCAATGACCCTCCCATGGAAGCCTCTATGCAAGACAGGTCCCCTTACCTTGAGAGCGTATTCCTTTACACCTCACCCATCCCCCACTGCTCTCTGGACTACTTGTTCCTTGCTCAGGTTCTAACAACTTCCTGCTCTCTCCTCAGCCTGCCTGTGAAGTCCAGTTGATTTATTCCTGTCCCACAGTGCAATTTTCCACGGGGTTTTGTGGAGAGGACCTGGAGGAATGGGGTGTTAAGGACGGCAGCTCCTACGCAGCCTGGCCAGCTTTACAAGCAGTGGCGGGAGCAATGCCCTCCACCCCAGCACCCTCCTCCCATGCTCCCGCGGGGACCAGCTCCCTCTGTAGTTTCCAGTAGGAAAAAACAGAAAGCCAGCCTTCACAGCAGTTGATGTAACAGCAAGTTCTGATTAAAAGGAAAAATAAAGACATAACAAAAGTGGCAAGCACTATTAATTGTCCGCAAAGTCTGAAAGTCCCCAGGTGCAAATGCTGACAAAAAGAGCTTAGGAAGAAGCTCAGCCCCTCCCTACTCTCCCTAGAACCTATCTCCTCTACCGGAGGAGAAAACAAACATACTCACCTTTTTTCTCTGCATTGTTTTACTTCCATTTCATGCAAACACGATAAAGCTGCTTAATATGCTGCATGCAAGTGGGTGCACCATTCCTGCCCATCTACCATGGACCAGGGCTGGGAGTGGAGGGAGCTTCCTGCTGCACCCTGGAGAGTCAGTCCGGCCAATAATTGTCTGTGCATGACAAAAAGTCTTAGAATAGCCATGGTTAGAGATAATTGGCAAAGAAATTTGGTTGTTTGTGTGGCATGTAACAATTTAATAGAATAATCATGATTATTATTAATTACATATATCAAAGCATATCATAATTGTAGGTATCTCACACAAAGTTGGAACATATATTAATAACATGCTTATACAAATATAACCCAAAGAAAGTTAAACATCATTTCATATTTGACAATGCTTCCTGTATGATTTGAAGGTACTAACTAAGCCAAATGTGTCTCTCTTAGATTTTCAGTGGCCCCTGTATTTAGAAAGCACATTTCAGGTCAAAAAGACAATTCAGAAATTTCAATTTTGGAAAGTTTGTCAAGTATCAAAGGTTTAAAATAGTTTTCGTCCTAAAACAAGATTATAGGTTTTTATAAAATAGATAATTTATTCAGCCAAAGTGATCATTTAAAGATTTTATGAGGCAAATGTTTTACTCATTTTTTTCTGAAAAATAATCCAATTTTTTTTCATATTTTGTATATAGAATTCTTTCTCTTATATCTAGTACCTTTAATTACATGTATCAATTTTAACAGTAACTGTTAGTAATCCTTATTTTTGATGAAAAATCCAGGAAGTTAAAGTAACTTTGAGCTGTTATCACTTCCTAATTTTTATTAGCATATCTGAATATCTTTAGTTTTTCAATCAAAAATAAGACATTAAAGTATATAAACTTAAACTTATGTTTAATAATTAATGTTTTAGTATTTTAACTTACAACTCAGATATTTTATGATTATCTTCTTTAATTTAACTTAATATGACTTTAACATTTTAAATTACTGAAAAGAATTTTGAAATTATAACACGGGCATCATCTCTATTGTCTTTTCCACTCATCTTAGGTCTTATGTAGCCTCATGGCATCCGAGGTGGCTGGGAAGGGCAGGGCCTATCTGTGTCCTCAATTTAAATGCCAAGTATAAATACCATTGAGGATAGAAGACAGGATGCCTGGAGGATCCAACCCCTCTTAGAATGGCCAGGAGGCAAAGCTGGGGAAGGGAAGAAGGGGCCATGTTAGGCGTGGTTGTGTCTTGTGGCTGTTGGTCTAGGCACTAAGGACATGTCCTCAGGCCTCACCACGGTTATCAGACCAACCAGAGGCTCAGAGCTAAAAATATAAGTTTACAGTCATTCCAGTAGTATTAACAATATTACAGAAGCAGTAGTTTCTTGACCTCAAAACATCTAGCAGAGATACTTTCTGTCCTGTCTGACCAACAGTTTCAGGTGGAAATGCCTAGCCATGAGACTGGCAAAACTCCAGCCTGAAAGGACAGCTGGATTTAAACCATGCCATTGAGAATGGAACAAGCAAAAAAAAATGTGTGTGTGTACATATATATTTTCACATGCCTAAGCGCTTTATATATAAAAAAATCTCATGTGTCTCTCATAGGTGGAAGAAAACAGGAAATGAAAGTCATGAAAAGCAGAAAAAGAGGTTTTGGGAAAGGGAGGAAAAGGCTGGACTAGTCAGGGAAAGGCAGTCTTGTCATGCAAAGGAAGCCTTGTAGGTATCAGCCCTTGGGGAGAATAGATGACAAATGGCTTTTTTCAGACCTTTAAAGGTGTGACTCTTCATTTTTGTTTTTATTTTATTTTTTTAGATCTAGAAAGGATAGTCCTGGCTATGTATATAAACATATATTTTCCTCACAATAGTTTTGCAGCTGTCATTTAAAAATATGTTAAAGAAATATACCTTGGGGGCAAAACATTGCTAATCTCCTTAGTCCCTTTGGAAGCTAAACAGTTTTTCGTATTAAAATCTAAACTGGTAGTTTTGGAGAAATTTGGGTTAGATCAGAAGTCTCCCTGAGTCCCTTCATGGTCTCCAAATTGTTAACAAAAAAAGAGAAGAAGTTTATACTTTGGAAAAAGGAGAGTTTCATTTCTCACAAAGGGTTGCAGCCTGTTGGGTGGCAGAACCCTTGCCAGAAGCCAGAAACACATGTTTCAAGGGACAGACAAAAGGACCAGGATTTTATACTGAGCAGGGTGTCTAAATATACATGTTTAATAAGCTACAGGAGGAGTCGTGAATTTTTTTTTTTTTTTTTGAGACAGATTCTCACTCTGTTGCCCTGGCTAGAGTGCCATGGTGTCAGCCTAGCTCACAGCAACCTCCAACTCCTGGGCTCAAGTGATCCTCCTGCCTCAGCCTCCCAAGTAGCTGGGTACAGACATGTGCCATCATGCCCGGCTAATTTATATATTTTTAGTTGTCCAGGTAATTTCTTTCTATTTTTAGTAGAGACGGGGTCTCGCTCTTGGTCAGGCTGGCCTTGAACTCCTGATCTCAAACGATCCGCCTGCCTCGGCCTCCCAGAGTGCTAGGATTACAGGCATGAGCCACCGCGCCCGGCCAGAAATCATACATATTTGTAACTGTGCTCTAGCTCTCCCCGCCTGTCATGGCCAGAAACTCAGTTTTAAGGTGTCTCTGGGGTCCCCTTGGCCGAGAGGGGTTCATTCAGTTAGCAGAGGGCTTAAGATGTTATTTTTAGTTCACAGTGTCTTAGGTTGTGTTCCCCAGAAGTAGAACTTGCTTCAAGGATTTGAGGATGATCTCAGAGAACCCACCGTGGAGCGGGAAAGTGGGGCAAGGGAGGGAAGAAGCCAGCACAAGGCAGGTTAAAGAATAGGTTGCCACTGTGGACCCTGGGCTCAACTAGAGGGGGACTTCTTGGAGATTATGTAACTCCTGCCTCGCAGTTGTCTCCCAGAGAGGTGAGAAAGTTGTGATATTTATCCACCCATTTCCATACTCTATCAGTTGAAGGCCACTCCCAGATGTGTCACCCGCACCCAAAGGTCATGCTGGCTTTCTTACAAAAAACTTGCAGTAGAAAGCCATCAGCGTGCAAGAGAGAGGCACGATAGCAGTCCATATACCTTTGCACAACTTAAAAACTCTAATCCCTTTGCAGAAGTTAGAAAGATCAGATAATCATCATGCACATTCTGATTAGAAAGTCTGAAGCTTCATGCAGAGCATTTCCTGAAGAGGGGATAGGTTTCAGCATCCAGTTTCCAAAATCCATAGGCCTGGGTAGACAACCTAAAGCTTGGGCATCTTTGGGCCTCCTTCAAGCCCCTGCCTCGAGCAAGGATTCTGAATTTATTAGGGGGTTTTATCTCGGTAGGCCCAGCGTGAAAAGTTGGTGCATAGTGAGGACTAAACTCTGTCCCTTATTTTTTATTTCTTGCCCAAATTCCTTTCTAAGAGGCCTGGTGAGTCATGCAAAACAGATCATAAAATCTCATTAAATGAGTTTTATTAACCCAGTGTAATGTGGCTTACTTTCCAATCTAAATATAGTATAGCATCATGTGATGGGTAGAAGAACCCTGATCTTAACTCAAGCATTCCCTTCTACTGACTCCAAGTCCTTGAACAAAGCTTAACTCTTTCAACAAATTGCCAACTAAAGAATCCTGAAAACCCACCGATGACTTGTAAGCCCCTGTTGCAAGATGTCCCTTCTTTGGGGGCCAAACCAATGTATACCTTCCATATTTTGATTTCTGATTTTTCCTGTAATTCTTGTCCCTGTGAATATATAAAACCAAACTGTAACCCAGCCACTTCGGGTACATTTTCTCAGGACTTCTTAAGACTATACTCCTCAGGCCAGGGTCACACATATTAACTCAAAATAAACCTCTTTAAATATTTTGGCAGAACTCAGTTTTTCTGTGGGCAATAGGCATCCAGCCTTAGCATCTGCCTCCCATGAAACCACATACGCCTTGACAGGGGAGAGGGTAGGGCAGGTCTGGATCTAGGCCTACCAGAAGACCACAAGGGAGGGGGGGGTGTTATTTAACCTCTCTGGGCCTCAGTGTCCCCATTTCTAGTCCTACATTCTCAGAGGTGTGTTGAGGATTAATTTTAGGAGATCATCCATGTGGATGAAGATCAAACCGTCTTCCCTCCCAGCCCCTCAGGCTCAGCCCTCCAAGGGCCCAGAGAACCACCAGACTCTTTGCAACTTTCAACCTCCGTGTTGACTTGTGACGTCCTCAAGGACAGGGACATCCCATGCCTGGTCCTGGGCCAAGAGGCATCACCATTGCCCAGAGCTGGGCTGCCCTTTCTCCCTGTGAAACTGAGATCCAGGACAACCACAGGACAACCACAGGCCAGCGGCTCTGTGAACAGGGCTCGGTGCTGTGCCAGCGAGGCCCTCGGGCACTCGGGCTGGGCTTCGTGTCCTCATTCCCATCCCCTGATCCCATCCTGCCAAGAATCATGCATCACTCTTCCCTATGGCAGTTAAAATTGGCTCTGCTGCGTTTTTGATTCTTCAGTAGGAAACTGTAGCTAAATCAAGGAGAAAAACTCCAAAAGAGAATGGTCTTCCTCTCTCCCTTTCTCTTTCTTTTACACACACACACACACACACACACACACACACACACACCCCACTCACATGGAGATGGGGAAGAAAGGCAATGACAGATGTAGCCACAGAGGGGAAAAAGCGGAGATGAAAAGAAATAGAGAAACAGAAAGAGACACACATGTTCTCTGCGGCAGGGGGGCCTAGCAGGACGGGAAGTCAGGGAGGGGAGATGTGGAGGGTGAGACCCTCAGGGGTACAGAGTGGAGGCGGCGAGCCAGCCGTGTGGGAGAGAGGCAGCCTAGAGGGGATGTGTTCAGGCTACAATTTTAACAACCTAAATGATAGTAATGTCACGGTGCGCACATGCATGTGGGGTGTGCGTGCACCTCTGGGTCTGTGCTCATGAGTGTTAACGGCACGGAAACAGAGCACAGGCACAAAAGCAGGAAGCAGATGGCCCCGGGAACAATGCAGGGGGCTTTTGAGGGAGCTGATTATCCCAAACAGAACCCGTGCCCGCCTCCTGGAGGCACTTAATCAATACTCGCTGAACGGATATTGAATGGTGCAACCCAATCCCTTCCCAAGACGGTGGATCACAGGTGGGACAATAAATGCAGACGCAGCCTCCTACTCATTTTTTCCACTTTACTGCCATCCCTGCAAAGTCAATCAATAATGAAAAAGTGCCAAGTTGCTAGCCCGGAGCCCTGGGGCTTAGATCCACCTTTCTCTCTTAGAGGTGCTGCTCTCTTGTCCCTGAGTTAAAATTAGTTGTGTCCAGATCTCCCCTCCCCCTGGACTGGAGGCACCCTGAGGGCATGCCCCATTTGTTATTAGTCTTTGTTTCGCGCATTGCACCCAGCACAGTCCCAGGTGCTCCACACATGCGTGTTGAATAAATGAGCTGCGTGGGGGTGTCCGTCATGGGTCCCCGTGCACAGACCTGGGCTGCGGAGCAGATCCGACAGGACACCACACATACCCAGCAGCATGCTGTGCTTGTTTTTCCTCCCTCCCCTCCTTGTCTCCTCCCTTGCTTCCTTTCCCTCCTCTTTCCTTCTTTCTTCCCTTCACCAGGATGTATCAAGCCCCTATTTCAGACTGGATGATGTCTAGCTGTAAGAGCCTGGGGCTGAAAGAGGTGCCTGCCCTTGGTTCCTTTGCTGTCCTGGGTTGACTGAGGGACTTCATGCATTTGGAGGGCTGGGAAGAGCATGGATGAATCCAGCCTGTGTCCAGGGACAGGTTAAGGAGGTCACATCTGCTATAGGTTGAGGATCCCTTATCTTGGGACCAGAAGTGTTTCAGATTTTTTTTCAGATTTTAGAATATCTGAATTACATACTTACAAGTTGAGCATCTCTAATCTGAAAACCTGGAATCTGAAATGCTCCCATGAGCATTTCTTTCGAACATCATGTCATCGTGTCAGCACTCAAAAAAGTTTCCGATTTTGGAGCACTTGGGATTTCAGATTGTCAGATTAAGAAAACTCAACCTGGAATATGTAAAAGACAAGGACTGAGTACCAAGCTTCAAGATCCTGCGCCATCTGGGGGTAAAAGTTACTAACCACTTCTTTTCAATTTTCCTTTAAAAAGGGACTGGAAGAAGAAAGGAAGGAAGGGAGAAAGGGAGGGAGGGAGCAAGAAAGAAACCAAAATCACCAAAGAAGGGTCAGGGTGAGCTTGGAAGAAATCCTCAGTAGAAAGTGCTGATTAGCCAGCACTCTGAAATTCCAGACATTTTCCTGCTCTCCCATGTCGCCTTCGCGGCAGCTCTAGGAGGGAGGCATTGCCACGAGGAAGCTCCAGGTGGTTCCAGGAAGTGTCTGGAGCGTGGACTGGATCCCAATTTGCGATTGCCTGACCAAAAGGGATGTGGTGCATGTCACCGGGGACACCAAGTGGTGGTGATGACTCAGTCCTGCAGGTTGTCCCTGCCCGAGTCACCCGCCTTTCACCGTAGAAGGGAAGGAGTCGGCAGTGACCTGCAGGACACGACAGACCTCAGAATTTCCCCTTTTGCAGCTGTAGACTGACATCTACTTCCTGCCTACTTCCTTCCCACCTGCCCAGGTCCCCGATCACACAGCCAACTCATCTAAGACAGACGTCACTGCTGGTAGCTGCTCAGGGAGCTGCCGCAGGCTGCCGCTTCGGCACTGATCTTGCAAAGTGGTATCAAGCAGACACACTCGGGATGACAGACTCGGCGTGACTTCCATCCTTCTGGCTCCCGTTCTTGGAAAGTCTCGCCTGCCAGGCCAGGTGAGCCTCAGCAGAGGCATGCAAAGAGCCAGCATCTGCCACCTGTCTCTGGCTCTGTCCCCAGCAGCCTGGGGCTCACTCACAGTGGCCCTCAGCTGGGTTATCACCCCCAACCAAACCTCCTACAGATACCTCCTCATTTTCTGTGTCCAAATGGGTTGTCCTAAATGTCCCATTGTCTTGGCCTGTCGTCCAAAGTCTCACACTGTCTCACAAAGTCTCACACTGTCCAGCCCCAGCCCACAAGACAGGCTTATCCTCTCCTGCTAAGAGGGACAGCTAAGGGCTGTCCCTCTCCAGGCCAACTTGTCTACTCTGATTCTCGGAAGTACAGCCCCCGGCATCTGAGAACCCTGACTCTGCCATCAGCCACGCGGGACCTTAAGCTTGTTACTTATCCACTCAGTTTCTCAACGTTAAAGTGGGCTCGTTATCATCGTGACTATCTCATCTCTCGTCCTGATTTTTGTTCATTGTGAGAACGAAATGAGACACTGCCTACAAACTGCCCACGCAGTGCTGAGATTGGACACTGGCTAGATGCTCGTCGTGGACTGAATGATGCCCCCAAAATATCAACACCTTGACCCTCGGAACCTGTGAGTATGTTAACTAATACGGCAAAAGGAACTTTGCAGGTGTGATTAAATTAAGGGTCTTAAGATAGGGGTGGTTATCCCAGATTATCTGGGTGGGCCCAATGTAGTCAATCACAAGTGGCTTTAAGAGAGGGAGACAGGAGAGCCTGCCAGAAAAGGGGGTGTGACGGTAGAAGCAGAAGTCAGAGTGATGTGAGGAAGGGGCCCAGAGCCAAGGAATGAAATCCTCCAGAAACCCAAAAAGCCAAGGAAATAGGTCCCCCCCCCCGCCCCCCGAGGTTCCCATGGCAACACAGCCATGCAGAAACCTTCATTACGACTTCGCCCTCCAGAACCCTCACATAATACATTCTTGCCATGTTGAAGTCACCAAGTTTGTGGTGATGTGTTACAGCACCAATAGCAAACTGGTGTGGCGCTCACTATTTTGTCCCTCCCCCACCCCCTGCCCAATAGCACTACTGCTAGATGGTGGGGCCCTGTCTCACAGTTCTCCGTAACTGCTGTGGCACCTGCCGCAACCGATGCCCTGCACAGAATACCCTACCAGAGATTGCCTAAAGCGCAGGAGAGTAAGGCTTGATCCCAGATCTTCTACCTACTCAATCTCAGGTAAATCACTTCGACTATTTGAGTCCAGGTTCTTCATCAATAAATGAGGGTAATGATACCTAAGACAGTTATAAAAATTAAACAGTTATTTCTAAAAGCTGATATATGATGAGTTCTCCAAAATGTATTCAGGTGTGTCTCGGGGTGTGTCTTCACTTTTCACAGTAACTTGATGATAGGTGTGAAAAACCCTGTTCCTTCTCCCAATTGGCTGATGGAGACACTGAATCTTCATTTGACACCTGGGACCCTATGTACTCATTTGCAAAGCAAAGGGTTGTGTCCAAACAGTTTCTAAGGGATCTATCGTCCATTTGTTCATTTGTTCATTGTTTAACATTCACTGAGGGCTTTCAAAGCATTGAAGCTGCAGAATAAACCCCAAATGGCCCTGCCCCTCAAGGTGCTTGCTGTCTAAGTAGGGGGGATGGACAACAATCTCTTGCTGTGGGATTCGAGATGTGCTAGAGCACACCAGACCCACGACGCACACGAGCATCGCACATTCTGCAAAGGGACGAGTACACCTCGCCCCTCGGAGACCAAGGGTGATGGGTGATGGGTGCTCCCTGGCACCCAAAAATGATGAGAGCTCCTCCTGCTCTGCAGACCGCCAGGAAAAGCATGCATGGTGGCTCCATGACTAGTTTTCTAATGACGGATTCCTGGAACAGTCCCTGGCCAACATCTCTTCATGAAGAAACCCCTTTTCTGAGTGCATTTGTTGATTGTGTTCAGAACACTAACTTTCTGAGTTTTGGATGTCAGATCAAAGAGCATTGGAAGAGGGAGTGCCAGGCAGTCACAGGCAGGGAAATGAATGGGGTGTCAGGGAGCAAAGGGCACCTGGAACTCTGCTCCTAGGACCGCTCTGAGCACACCCAGGTATGCCACCACTGAGGCATTGTGGTCAGAACAGCCCCTCTGATTGCCTCCCAAGGACTTTCCTTTGCAAAAATGGCCTCTGTCCCCTCAGTCTTCCTGCCCTGGGCTCTGCAGTCCATGAAGAACACAGCAAAGGCTCCCAGGAGCCAGATGTCCTAGCAGGACCCACCCCTCTCCCACTCTAGTTAGGGAGAAATTTCCCAGGGTAAAGCCAGAGACAGACAGTAGTAGGCTTGTCTTTAATCATCTTCCAGCTTGTGGGCAGTGAGAATCCTGGCTGGGGATGAGCAGGCACACTGGAGAAGAAAACACTCTGATTCCTTAACAAGAGGAGGATGTATCTATTTTCTATCCCTAATGAACAGCACTACAAGATCCAGCAAGTCTCATAAATTAGGAGGCAGAAGGCTAGAGCTCTCAATCAACCGGGGGGGTGAAACCACTCCACATGCCCTGCTGTGCACCCCAGCTGCATGCCAGCTCCATGCTGGGCACTGGAGGACACAGGGTTGGGGGTGTGCTCTCTGCCCCCGGCATGCTGGCAGCATGATGCAGTCATCTCTTTATCTGAAACCCTTGCCAAGCTCCAGGAACACAAACACAAGGAAGACAAGATTCCTGCCTTTGAAGAGCTTTTTAACCTAGTTCATTTATTCAGTACACGTTATTCGAGTACCTACTGTGTGAGGTGCTGAGCTAGGCCCTGGGAATCACAGCTGAGTCAGATAAGAGTCACCACCTTTAAGGAAGCCATAGTCATTTAATGCCTACTGAACTGCTCTTGCTGAGTTCTTGGGTAGAACGTTGGCATCCTGGAGCCTAGGGGTGGTCTGGTCCATCCTTCCATGCAGTGTGGGCCTAGGTTGGCCAGGGACCTCTTCTGGCCAATGAGATGAAATTGGAACCTGTGGGGTGGCTCTTCTGGGAGAGTGCGTGCAAAAGGGACAGACTGTATAGGCGTGCCACCTGTCTGGCTTTAGACCTTCTTCCCACTTAGAATGCAAATGTGAAATCTGGAGATGCACCAGCCATCTCATAAGCATGAGGACAAAAGCCTGAAGCTGGGGAGCAGGAGTGGGAAGACAGAAGGGCCTCATCTCAGTGACGGCATCACGTAGTCACCAGGAAGCCCCGATGGCCTCTGCACCAGCTATTTGTTGCTGCATGATAAAGCACCCCAAAACTTAGTGACCTAAAAGAGCAAATAGCTATTGTTCCTGGCTTCTGTAGTTCGGAAATGTGGGCGTGGCTTTGCTGGGGGCCCCTGGCCCAGGGCTGGCCATGCGGCTTCAGTCCCGCTGTCTGCCACGGCCCATGACACAGGGCTCGGCATCAGCTGCCTGAGTGTGTCTGCAACACGGCAGCTGATGATCTAAGAGACAGTCAGAGAGCATGGGAGTCACCGCCTCTGTACAAACTAATCTCAGAAATGACATCCTGGCACGAGTGAGAGGAGCTGCGGGTCACTGGGAGCCATCTTCAAGGCTGCCCGCCGCGGCGGCCACAGCACAAATGAATACCTCTTTCATTGTAATCACTATTAATTGAGTTTTCTGCTATTTACAGTCAAATGCATTCCTGATAGAGCCATAATAACAGTAGTTTACACGTAGAGTGTACAGCGTTTACTACGCACCAGCAAGCTTCTAAGTGCTTTGCGTATATAAACTCATACAGTCCTTGCAATAACCTTACAAGGGAGGTAACTTTTGTTATCTCCGTTTTGCAGATGAGAAAACAGAGGCACAGAGGGCTTACGTGACAGCCAGGAAGCACAGGTCCCCGTGCCCATCCAGGCAGTCTGGCTCCAGAGTCCACGCTCTTAATTAACCACCATGGCTCTCCTGTCAATCAGGGCCCACATTCCTGACCTTCTGTTTGGGTTTCAAAAATCACTTCTTTGGGGGAGCTTCTCCTGATCCTGCCAGTCCCCTGGTCCCCACCAACGGAAGTCATCATCCTTTCCTTCCCACAATGGCTTGTGCACCTCCATTAGCACTCTCTGCACCCTGTAACCGGTTGTTGACGTGCCTATGTCTCCTTCTGGACTAAGCTGCTTCCTCAAGGTCAGGACATGAAAGTGAACGTGTGAGGACAAGAATCTCAGACATATGTGCGAGTGTGAGCGTGGGCACTCACGGGCAATGGCCACGTATTTGTCCTCCCTGTGTTCCCAGCAGGCTCAAGGGTGCTCGGTAGATGTCTACCGAACGAATGAATGAATGAATTTATGAGTGAGTAAATGACAAATAGATGGTGTATTCACCTGAGTGCTCTCCAGGACCTTCCCTGAGTAGATTGAGGACAGGAATTTTATAGTCAGTAAAACAGAGATTCTCCAACTTCTATCAGGATCACCTAGGGCAATGGATTGCTAAAAACACAGTTAAAAATGATAACCAGCCGGGCACGGTGGCTCACACCTGTAATCCTAGCACTCTGGGAGGCTGAGGCGGGTGATCACTCGAGGTCAGGAGTTCGAAACCAGCCTGAGCAAGAGCGAGACCCCATCTCTACTTTAAATAGAAAGAAATTAATTGGCCAACTAATATATATAGAAAAAATTAGTCGGGCATGGTGGCACATGCCTGTAGTCCCAGCTACCTGGGAGGCTGAGGCAGCAGGATTGCTTGAGCCCAGGAGTTTGAGGTTGCTGTGAGCTAGGCTGACGCCACGGCACTCACTCTAGCCTGGGCAACAGAGTGAGATTCTGTCTCAAAAAAAAAAAAATGATAACCAACATATGTCAACCCTTCCCTATGTGCCAGGCACCTACCTGAGCACTTGATTACCTTAATACATTTTATCATCACAGCCGCACTATTGGATGAGTATTGTTACAGATTCAGAAGCTGAGACCCAGAGAGGTTAAGCAACTCACCCAAAGTCACCCAGCTTGTCAGGGGTGGAGCTGGGGTTTGGGCCCAGGCAGTCCAGGCTCCAGAGCCCATGTTCATAACTGTACACACTGCTGTCTCTATACTGGTTTTTAATTTCCCCCTCATGTGTTTTGCAAACTGGTTTCTGGATACTCCGTATGAAGCTTGGAAAAATATATGAGCCCACAATATCTAGAAAAAGCGACACTTGTAAAGGCATCTGCATCATGACCCCCAGGCCAGAAGGAGGCCATTAAGGCCCCAGCCCATTCCAACAGACTGGGGGAAGGCAGGGAGCAGGACTTGTTCCCCGCCAACCCTCCACCACTGGTGGCCGGCCCTCCCCTAGAGAGCAGCATGGCTGAAAGGGTGCAGGCCGCTGCCCTCCACATCTGTATGCACCAGGCCAGGGGACGTGGGGAGGTGTGGCCCCCGCCAGAGCCAGGACACTCCAGCCTTCTGGGCTGAGAGGGCTGCAGGGTGGGAAGGGAGGCATGGGGCAGCCTGTCCCCCACCCCCACCAGCACCCTGGGGTGGCCCAGGGGCCGGATGTGTCACTGCTGCAGCTGCAGGGCAGGCTGCAGAGGGGATCATCTGTGGTCTCTCGAGGCCCTCCGAGTGCAGCAATGTTTGAAAGCCTTAAATAAATTCCCATCTAATTTCAACCAGCTCCCAGCTCCAGCTCTCGCTTGCAGCCGGAGCTTGAAATGAGAAGGCGGGGTGTCTCCTGCCGCCGTGTCTCCTCCGTGGGCCCCGGGGGACTCACTCGATGACCTAGCGGGGCTTTTCCATCTCCAGCATCTATGGCTCCGGCTTCTCTCCCTCTCCTCCCTCCCCGTGGCTTCCCGGGCCTGCGCTCTCTGTCCCTCCCCGGAAGCTCCGGCTGCCTCCCAGCCCTCCCATCTGGCAAGCCAAGTGTGGCCTCGCTCAGGCCTCTGCTCACAGCTCACCTCCTCAGACAGCCCTTCCCTGACCCACCCTCCCCTCCAGGGACAGGTTCTTTTATTACACTCACCACATTACACCCTGACACGTGGCATGTTTTTGATTGAATACAGTGAAATATCCTCTGTAGAACATACTCGTGTATAATGTGTTTAATGTATTGTTGTCCATCCAGCTTACTAAAACATAACCCCCTCGAGGGCACAGACACTTCTATACCCTCAGCACCTGAGCACAGGAGATGCTGCTGCTTAGGAGATAACTGTTTGTTGAGTGAATGCATGCATAAATACAGGATGAATAAAAGTGTAAGTTAACGCAGGGAAATCCAGCCAGGTGCTAAGAATAGCTATTTAGGGGCTGTCTAGCCTAGAGTTCTTTGAGCCAAATAGACTTTGGAGATCAGCGTAATATGGTGTAGCTTCAGAGCTAGAACCCGGGAGCCAGACAGCTTGGCTTCTAGTCCCAACTCTGCCGCTTACTGGCTCTATGACCCTGGGAAAGTCACTGAACCTCGCTGTGCCTCAGTTTCCTCATCTGTACCATAGGAATGAGAGGAACACCTCTTCGGTTATTAAGAGCATTCCATGAGGGGATATTTGCCTGTGACGGTGTCTGGCATGGGGCAAGGGCTCTACCCACGTTGAATACACAGCGCTGACCTGTCTAAAAGAGGGAAGCGAGGCCTGGGGGAATGGCGTGGCCCCAGGTGGGTCTTGGGAGGGTGAGTGCTGCAGCAGGCTTCACCCTGTAGGGCTTCCTCTCACAGAGCTGCTGGCCAAGTGGCAATGGCAAGAGAGGAGCTGACCTCTGAGCTGCAGAGAAGCGCTCCTGCCGCAAGCACACTGGTGAGCTCAGGCTGCCGCTGGGGGGGACGTTGGTCTGAGGGTGAGCTGTGGCAGGAATAGTAACTGCAAGGGGCTGGGAAAGGGCAGGGCAGAAGGAAAGGGCTGCGTCCCCACTCCAAGAGCCAGCTGGGCCTGCTAGCCAAGGCATGGCCACAGTGGGCCAGAGAGATGCCACCAAGGGCAGAGTGAGGACTGGACCTGCTCCCTAGACGCCTGCTCTCTGGGTAGGACGGGCAGAGGAGAGTGACCTCACAGAACCGGTGCTGGGAACTTGCTGGGTGCAGACTTGGAACTGGAGTGTCTGAGGATAACCAGGCACCGTGTGGCAGGAAGGATGATGGTGGTAATGGTGGCGTGGAAATTGTGGCAGAGGGGCACAGTGCCCGCCCCAGAGAACACTGTCAGAACAAATGCCCCCACCCTGGGGCCACCCACCCCTCCCACCCCAAGCTTGCCTGTCTCTTGCTTCACTCCCTGCCATGCCTGCAGTCTGCAGGGTGACAAGCTCTGACTCCGGTAAGGAAGCCACACAAATACACCAGGAGCACAAAGGTGATGTATCTGCATTTTAAGAGGTAATTACTTTTTTTTTCCCTTTGGGTAAATACCTGGTAGTGGGATTGCTGGATCAAATAGTAATTCTACTTTTAGTTCTTTGAGGTATCGCCACACTAGTTTTCATAGAGGACCATTCTTCTAAGCGAAGTATCACAAGAATGGAAAAACAAATACCACATGTACTCACTATTAAATTGGAACTAATCAAGCAACACCCATGTGCATGTATGGTAGTAAAACTTAACACAAACCAAGCAGATGGGAGTGGGGAGGAGGGACAAGTAAATTCACACGTAATGGGTACAGTGCACATGATCTTGGTGTTGGGCACACTTCTAACTTTGCATCAAACTGCACAAAAGCAAATGATATAACCAAAATGTTTATACCCCCATAATACTCTGAAATTTAAAAGAAATAATGCATGCTCCAACAACCCAAAGTAGACCACCAATGGTTTAACAATTCAGTCAACAAATGTGCCTACTACATGCACGCAGGGTTTTGCTTTCAGTACTAGGGATTGGTAGAGTGACAGGATATTTAGGAGCCATTTGGGCTCTGGCAGAATTTACCGGGTGCAGCGGGACACCCTTCCCACTTGGAATCAAAGCAGGCAGCAGGCGCATATGCTCCTGCCAGAGGGAGCAGGGTGGGAACTTTGGAGCAAGGTCTAGACTCTAGGGCTCTATGAGGCAGGGACAGGAGGCTGGGGAAGCTTTGGCTTCCTGAATGACAGACCTGCTGGGGCAGGGAGTGGGGAGCAGCTCCCTCCGTTTGGGCAGGGCCCAGCGGGGTCTGGATGAGCGGCAGGTCGATAGCCGGGCTCTCAGGATGAGAGGAGAGCAGCCTCCGAGACATCAGGCTGTCCCGGCGGGATGCATTTGCTCAAGAGATCAATACGTAATTCAAACCAGATTGTCCCTCCCTCAGTTTTCCCTTCGGAGAATTTAAAGAGGGGGAAAGCAAAAACTCTTCAATGTGAATGAGACAAAAGGTCAGGGCTGTGCTGATGTGTCTCTGAAGATGTTGCCCGCCCTCCTGGGGCAGAGCTGCAGAGAGCCGAGGCGGGGCGGGGCGGGTGGGGAGAGGACAGCGCAGTAGGTGAGAGGAGCACCTTCCCTCCGCTGGGCTCGTGGGGCACCGTGAGGAGACGAGTCAGGACAGAAACCAGCCATGTAGGTGTTAGGGACCCACAGGAGTGTTTTCCAGTGTCCATTACTGATGGGCAAACGGTCGGCTTGGAGGGCGTTTATAAGGAAGTGCAGCTGCAGATGAAGATGAACCGGACCCAGCGTGGTCTGGGGTTGAAGCAGAGGGAGAAAAACCTGGAACAGCTTGAATTCTTTGCCAAAGTAGCGGGAGGCATGCTCCCCTCTCAACTTCGGCCCTCGTCCCCGTCCAGATCTGGGTCTTTGCACACGCTGCTCCGCCTGCCCTAAAAGCCACCTCCGCGCCCTATGGATTCTGTGGCAGACACTGCTGGCGCCCACCCACATCTGGTGCACCCGCACCCTCTCCACGCACACGCAGACCACAGCTCCCTGCAGGCATCTGCGCCGCCCTGCCTGAGCTGGACACACTGCCACGGTGGGGATGAGTTGCTCCCCCTGGTGACTGACAGGAGTTGGTGGATATGTGCCCCAGGCATCTGCCCTTCGGGGGATAATTCTGACACCCGCGTTGGCCTCTGTCTGCCGCAGTTCCCCAGTAGAGCTGGGAGGAGGAGAGCATCCCGGAGAATGATGCAGGGAGAGATTTTGACTGGAAGCCTCGTTCCTAGGAGTGACTCCAGGGCCCCTGCCCAAGGGAGGTGAGGACTTCTTGCAGGGACCTCAGGGCTCTTGACGGGGTGGGATTATTCCATAAATAGGCATTTGACGCCTGTGCCTGGGCGGGGGACATAAGAACTTTAGCTCCTGTCGCGGAAGTTCAGAGCAGGACTAAATGAGGTGCTGTGGAAACCAGTCCCTCGGGGACTCCTTCAGGTCTCCCGGCTTCCTGAGCTGCCGGAGCAGGTGCAGGGCCGCGAGGGCAGGACGGGCAGGGGAGGCGCCGTGGTCCGGCTGCAAGCACAGCTGCGGCCACCTGAAGCGGCTGCTTGCACCGGGCACTGGCGTGCCCTGCTGGTCCCGAGGGGACCGGCTCCCTCTCTGAGCGCGGGCAGGTGTTGGGAGCCTCCCTCCCTGCACAATTCCAGCTCCCCAAGGTAACCAACCCACTCACCCATTCATGCCCCAAACAAGACTTCGCTGAGCGCCGTCTCTGTGCTCGGCACGGACTTTAGTGCGGGGTGAACAGTCATGGACAGAACAGACTCAGATCCCGCCCTGCGGGGCTCCCGGGGAGGTGAGGAAACAGGCAGCAAACAAATGAACAGTTAAGTCGCCTGCTGGAGTCGGGTTCTGTAAGGGAAAGGGGGCGGGGAGGGGATGGGGAGAGTGACGGGGTGTGCCATGGAGTCCAGGCTGGCCAGGGAAGGCCTCTCTGGTGGAGGGGGCATTTGACCAGAGACCTGGGGCAGTGAGTGGTGAGGGGATGTCTGGGAGAAGAAGGTTCTAGAGGGAGGGAATAGCAAGGGCAAAGGCTTGGGAGGAAGCGTGCGTGGTGTGCTTGTAGGACGCAAGAAGGAGATGGGATGGCCTGGGTGGGGGGAGGTCACAGGAGGGAGACTGGCCATGGAGGGAGGGGGGACCAGGGCAGGAGGGCCCGGGGAGGTGGCCCCGCCAAGGCCGCCTGGAGACTCTCACATCCAGAGGAGTGAGGTACAGAGGGTCATGATTTCAGTGTCTGCTGTCAAGGCCCCCATGCCACGGTGGGGCCTCAGGGTGCCCTGACCCCAGAGTGGGGAGACGTCCTGTTGACGGTCGACCCCTCCCTGCCCTCCCGCCCGCTGCCTCCGGGCCGGCTGGGCTGCGGACCCTCCTGCAGTGGAAAGCGGAAAGCGGCAAGTGCCGAGAGACGAAACTGGCTCCCACAGTCTCCAAAGTCCTCGAGCGTTCAGGAGGACTGAAGAAAAGGCAATGGCGTTGCTGAAAGCGTGGACGCAAAGCATGGTCCACGCAAAGCGTGGTGTCGTAGATGAGAGGGTGACGAGCCTGCACCTCTCGCTCGCTCACTCAGGGCGCGTGCTGCCCGCCCTCTTCCCGGCGAATCAAATCCCTCAGGAAATAGAGGGCTTATTGGGGAAGAAAGTCGGGGAGAGTTTAAGGAAAGGGGTGTTCACAAAAGCGTGGGCAGAGTTTAAGGGAACCCACAAGGGAAAGTGTGAACCTTGGGGTTGGAAGGGGGAGGGGAGGGAGGGGACAGTGGCCAGACCTGGAAGGTCTTGGGGGGCCGCCTTGGGAACAGCGACCTCAGCGGGGAGAGGCAGCGGCTTAGCAGGGAGGGCATAACTGCCAATGCATTCTCCTCCTCCTCTCCCTGAGGCTGGACTGTCTGGAAGCTAGAGGGCAGGGTGATGCTGTCCATGCGGGCAGGCCTCCCGGGCAGAGGGGGTCCTGCACCCCTACTGTAGATAGATCCATAGACAGACATCTCTATTTTCCTCTCTCTCCCTCCCTCTTTTTCTCTCTCTGTAAATATATATAAATATACATATGTATTTAGCAGAACATTGCAAATGCTGTTTCATAGCCTGCTTTCCTGCGCAAGTAAGTGCTGGACTGATGAGAAGGGAATTCCCAGCTCCAAGCAGGGCCCGCCATTAGCCAGCCCACCCTGCTCACAGGGCCGCTCCCTCGGGGAGCTGCCTGGGCTCATTACGCTAACAAGTTGCAGCCTTCTTATTTAGCCGGCGTCCCAGGGCCCTTCCTTCTCTGGACTCCTAATGAGTAGCGTCTGGCCTCTGCAGAGGCAACGCAGAGACAGGCAGCATCCTGCCGGGTTGCCATGGAGAGCAACCCGCCAACAGGAACCCGTGGCATTCCAGGGAACAAGGGGCATTTCAGCTCTGCGCTCTCAGACCACAGTGTGCCCACAAGTTACCTTAAAGTCAACTTCAAGTCTGGTTTGGTGGGTCTGGGAGGGGCCTGAGCGTTTCTAAGAACTCCTGGAGAATGTGGGTGCAGCAGCCCCGGGCTACGCTTTGAGGAGTTTCTGGAGGAGTTTGAGACCAGTGTGCTCAAGCCAAAGTGAGGGGAACTGGCGTCACCCCAGACAGCTGACTCTATCTTTCTCCCCAAATCTAACATTTCAGAGGACCTGGAATTCTACCATTAGAGCCACCTCTTTATAGAGTGTATGTGGTAATTAAACTTAGCTTCTGAGTTTGGATGGGGAAATCACACACAGCCCTCACACCGTGGCTCCACTCTATTTATCTATTCAGATCAATCCCCCAGGGGAAAGCAAGACCTTGAAGAGAAGGGACTGGGACCAGGGCTGGTATGTTCTGAGAGATGAGGGCTGGGCTTCCAGGCTGGGGGTTCACCAGCTATGGGCTCCTAACAGGGGTTCACCCACCCATTATGTTTCCCAGGGGCAGGTCTACGGGCATCTCTGGAAACCCTAGTCCCATGTGCCCTCTGCCTAATAGTAGGGGGTTTTCTCTCTTAATGGCTGGAAGCCTGGAGTGTTTTTTGGCTCTAGAGCCAGGCCTTTTCCACCTCCAAGGTTGAAGGGAGAAGACCCCTAATTTCCAACCTTTGCCCGCTAAAATGTGGCAGCCCCGTGTGCACATCGTGCTTGGTCTCCTCTCGACTTCCAGCACCTGGAGCAGACACTCACACAAGGCAGGCCCAGAACTGCCTGTTGAATGAGTAATACCCCCTGCTGAGGTCTTTCTACATCAGCTTGTCGCCGGCCTTTGAGAGGAAAGTAAACCATGACGGGCAATTGACTGAACCCTAGGACTTGAGAAATAGAAGGCAAGGAACTTCTGCCTCTAAATTGCTAAGAGGCTTCATCATGAAACTCAAACACCTCATTGTAAGGACGAGGAAACTGAAGTCCAGAGGGGAAGAGGTTTCCCCAAGACTATACAGCATGTTCATGGCAGAGATGGATAGATTCCAGATCTCTGACTCCCAGCCCAGGGTTTTGTCTACTTTGCCGTTCATACTTTCATTCATTCAGCAGCTACTTAGTGAGCAGCTACTGTATTCTAGGAATTCTAGTTGCTAATGATCCAAAATAAACAAGAAGACAAAGTCCTTGCCCTTTAGGAGCTTACATTCCAGGGAAGAGAGAGAAATAAGCACAGGAATCAGTAAATAAGAAAGAGATAGCGGCTCTGAAGGAGATAAAACAGGCTGATGAGATAAGATTCATGCAGAGTGGGTGGATGCCCAAAGCCATGGTGTTTTCCCTGAAGCTTGGAACTGGGAATTAAGTGCAAAGAGATGCAAACATACAACCCCTGCCTCCTGTGTCTGGTCCCTTGCTCCCCACACTTTGTTCTGTGTCTTCCCAACATTCTCCAGCCTGTCCCCTCCTCGGCCTGCTCTGAAATCATCAGCCCAGCTGCTGTTGTTACAGTAGTCCTCTGACCACCTACAAGCCCCTCCCACCCTCCAGCCTCACAGCCAGAGGAAGAGCTCGGATGCCAAGGTGCCCCAGTGGTCATCTCTCCTTCAGTGCCAGGACCGGAAATGACTGTAATGTTCTGCTTTAAGCCCAAACTCCCTATTTTACCAGGGAGGAGCCTAATGCCCAGAAAGGGCAAGTACCTTGCCCGAGGTCACACAGTAGTTGGCAGAACTTCTACTTTCTCCTCTCCCCTGCATTTTCTCTTTTACTCCCAGCTCTAGGAGTCACCAGAGGTCTTCAGGAATGTTAAGCAGGCTCTCATCCCTGGGCAGCTTCCCTCAGACCCCAAGGAAACCAGAGGAGCAGTGTGCAGTCTCCATGCCATCTTGTGGCTGCTCCTAAGAATGTCACCTGCCTGGCCACTTTGGAAAAGGTGCCACAGAATTCTCACTCTGATCTGAACTCTCCTCCCTGTACCCATGACTTCTGGCAAAAGAGCTTCACCCACACAGATGCTCATCTCTAGGAAAGAAGCTGGGGCATCGGGCCAGGCAAAGTCACTTCTCTCTGCTGTATTCAGTTCCCTGCTTTGTAAATCGAGGGAACTGAACTCCTTCCCACCCATGTCACGAGCAGCCGTAAAGTGGGAACAGATGATAGATGTGAAAGTGCTGCGAAATATGAAAAGTGTGGTAGAAATGTTATCATCCCTGCTCTTTCATTTGGTGGCTGCCCTAATCCACCCAGAATTGGCCAGATAAGGCGGACGTCAGAGACGCAGTTCCCTGACGTAGTCGCATGTACATGCGCAGGGCTCCTTTGCAGGGTACAAGGCCGTCTTTGCTGCTTCCAGTGGGATTAAACCTCCCCATGGCCACCTGTCTGGCCTCTGCCAGGATGTCTATCTGTGGTAGGGGGAAGGGAGGGTATCTGGCTAGTTCTTGCATCACCTGGTGCCAGGTTCATGGGGTGACAGGTGTCTCCAGGTGTGCCAGGTGCTGCTCACATCCCCTGACTTGACTGCATCAGGGTGTCCTCTGCCCCAGGCTTTCTCTGCCTGCCTGAGCCACTCTGCCACCTGTCAGCAGGGCCTGGGCGTAAAGGGCACCTGGGAGCAGCCACTGGCTAGGGGGAATTGGATAATACCCCAGCTCCCCCACACACAGGTGGGACAGTGCTGACACACGGCCCCCAGAGCTCCACTGGGGTCGCTGAAGTGCTCCCTGATTGGTGCTCCCAGTCCTCGTCTCACTCCCCACCCTCCTCCCGGGGCATCCTTCACCTCCAGATGTTTGCCTGCAAACCCTCATTGCAGAGTGGACTTTTGGGAAGCCCAAACCAAGACCCCTGCTGGACACCTGTCTCTCCCAGCTCCTGCCCTTGGCCAGCTCCTCCCTGCTACTGCTGGGAGGGACTAAGGGGCTGAGAAACCTCCTCTCCAGAGGCTTTGACGGGCTGGCATACATGCCTTTCTTCCTCTCTTGTCTTTCGTGTGTTAGCTGCCACTCCCACCTCCAGTCGCATTGTTTATATTAATGGATTATCCAAGTTTTATGGAGCATTTCTTGTGTTTCCACCCCCTGCATTAGATGCTCAGAACACAGTGGGTAAGATTCACTACTGTCCTTGTGGAATTTGCAGCCTGGCGGTAGGTAAAGGCAGATACGAAATAAATGCACACACCTGTGAAGGTCACGGTTCCAAATCGAAACAGGGACCATGAAGGAAAACAGGTTGGGAGGTAAGGGGGGCGTACTGTAGTGGAAGAGAGGCCAGGGCGGGCTTCCTGAAGTCCTGGAGGCAGAGAAGCCACCAGCCAAGCGAACGCCGGGTGGACCAACCAGCCCGGGCAGAAGGATCGGGCGGCACGGTCTGCCTCAGGTGGGAAACGCCGAGGAGGCAGAGAGATGAGCCACCCAAGAGGTGACCTACTGGTAAAGTAAGCAGGGGACAGGCCACGCAGGGCTTTGAAAGCCTTCTGAGGGCATTTGCATGTATTTTAAGCTCGGCGAGAAGCCCAGGGCAGTGTCAGAATACGGCTGTTTGAAAAAGATCTGTGTGGCTGCCAAGCGAAGCCAGGCTGGAAGGAACTCAGTAGGTGCAAGTTAGGTGCAAGTTAGTGTTCAGAGGTGACCGCAGCGTTCAGAGGAGAACGTGATGGTAGAGACGAAGAGACGTGAAAGAGGAATTTCACCAACTCATCAACAAACCATAGACGTCAGCAAAACAGGCGGCAGGAGGTGGCAATTAAAGTATTTTTATATGTGAAACCTAAGGTTAAGCCATTACCTAAGGACAGCAGTGAGAGCGGAAATATAAATCTTCCTAGATGCCAAAAGATATAAAGATAGAGCTAACTCCTCACACCCCTGCAAAGGAGAGAACAAACAAAAGGTGGACACATAGAATACTCTCCCTTTCTCCACATGCATGCACACACACGCACACGCATGCAGACAGATGCACGCACATGCATACATGTACGCGCACATGCACACATGCATACATGCACACACATGCACATACACATGTGAACACACATGCACACACATGCACACAACTATTTACAGAAAATGCAAGGAACATGGGGAACTTGTTACACTATCCCACAAGGAGGGAATCAGTAAAGTTCAGCCTGTAAGAAGCTCTTCAGGGAAAATGATCCAAATTATTCATTAAGAAATTGGATTGAGATAAAAAGATATGAGAGAACATATAAAATTTAAAAAGATCTAAGAGACATGCCAGCCAATCTCAACATATGAATCTTATTTGAATCCTGATTCAAACAAACTATAAAAATATTTTTTCACTAGACACTGCGGCTCATGCCTGTAATCCAGCACTTTGCAGGGCTAAAGTGGGAGGATCACTTCAGCCCAGGAGTTCAAGATCAGCCTGGGCAACATAGCAAGACACCATCTCTAAAAAAAGAAATTACCTGAGTATGGTAGTGTGCACCTGTAGTCCTAGCTACTCAGGAGGCTGAAGCAGGAGGATCACTTGAGCCCCAGAGTTCAAGAATGCAGTGAGCTATGGTCACTCCACTGCACTTCAGTCTGGGTGACAGAGAAAGACTCTGCCTCACAAAAAAAAGAAATTCTCAAGTCAATCAAGGAAATAATATAAATATTGATGATATTTAATTTTTTAAAAGAATTATTAAAATATTAAGAGTGATAATGGTAAGGTGATTATGTTTTTTAACCACTTCGGTACCAGTGTTGACTATAGTCGACAGCCACAGATGAACGTGCACGTCAACTTTGGCCGACAGCTGTGATATTATGACTTTTCTAATTTTTCATTTATTAAAATAAAATTGTGAACATTTAAAAATAATGTAATGAAAACACATATGTATATGTTACCTATTCTGATTTACATTACAAGTAAAACAAGCTTTCAGTGCTTTAAAGCTTTCCTCATCACACAAGAGCAAAACAGATTCATCGTCAATGCACAGCACAAACTGTCGTGCGGACTGTGAGTGCCGGCTGTGGGCAAGGTTTCACAGCCGGTAAGCGCCGTACCAAAGTGGTTAAAAGGAGTCCTTATCTTTCACAGAAGTATGCTGAAATATTTATAGGAGAAATTGTATGATGTCTTGGGTTTATTTCAAAATCACCTGGAGCGGAGAAGGCAATAGATGCAGTGAGATTCACCGTGTTGATGTGTTGACAATTGTTGAAACTGGTGATTAATACATTGGTTTTCTTATAGACACATATTTTTTTTCTCTCTACTCTTAAAGATATTTGAAAAAAATCTATAATAAAAATGTTGAATGAAACCAAGAGAAGTGAGAAAATTGAGAACTGTCTTGGGGACAGACTTGATCCAATATGGCACTGGGTGACGTGGGACATGAGGGAGCTAGACATATCAGAGTGACACCAGGGTCCCCAGTTTGCCCGCCTTGTCACAAGGTGGTCATTAGCTTGCTGGGGCTGCCATAACAAAACACTACAGACTGGGTGGCTTAAACAGCAGTGATTTATTTTCTCACAGTCCTGGAGACTGAGAAGTCCCAGATCAAGTCTGGAAAAATTGGTTCTGGCAAGAGCCCTGTTCCTGGCCTGCAGACAGCTGCCATCTCACTGTGCAGAGAGAGAAAGAGCTCTGGTCTCTCTTCTTCTTTTGAGGACACCAGTCCCATCAGATTAGAATCTCACCCTTACAATCTCATTTAACTTTAATTCCCTCCTAAAGACCCTCTCTCCAAAGATCATCACTTTGGGAGTGAGGGCTTCAACATACAGATTTGGAGGGAACACAATCTAGTCCACAGCAGTAGCACCATCTGCCGAGATGGGAAAGACTGGGGAGGAACACTGGGGAAAGAGAAGGCTCTCCTGGTCACAAAGTGAGGAGGTCCGGATTTTCAAATCAACAAAGTCGAGCAAAGCTATGGGCACCCAGTATCACAATGAAGATTTCAAAATAAGAATAATAGCACCATGGATTTACTGCACACCTACCTTAACCGGGAACTGCGCCAGGTGTTTTTCAAGCATCATCTCAATTAATTCTCTTTTAATCCTCATTCTATGGATTACAAAACTGAAGCACAGAGAAGTTAAGTCTCTTGTCCCAGGTCACACGGGTGCCAAATGGTGGAATTGGGACTTGGATTTCCATTCCTGCTGTTGCAGAGTGGTTCAGTGGATGTCCCGCCATGTGCAAATCTTTCGATCATTCCAGAAAAGAATTGGTGTTACTCAGCCAGCAGGCAGCCAACATCCCAGATCAGCTTGAACCAACTTTATGGCGTTAAGCTAAACAGGTTCCATCTCTGGACCTGAGCCCCCTCCCCAGAGGCTGTTGGACAGAGCTCTAAGGCCCACGTGAAGCATCTGTTGAGTCCCAGCTTAGGGATTTTTAAAAAAGTTTTTAGAGAAGGGGTCTTGCAATACTGCCCAGGCTGGACTTGCCTCCAGGCTAGGATCACTCCTAGCCTCCAGTGATCCTCCTGCCTCAGCCTCCTGAGTAGCTGAGACTTCAGGTATGCACCACCATGCCCGGCTTCCCTGTTGTTTTTGGGGTGAGATACAGAAAGCATGTGGTTCAGTTGCACAGCTGTTTCCCCCACCAGCTCCCATCCTAAAACTGTGCCTGCTTCTCTATTAGAGAGAAAGCCTAGTAAGGTGAAAAGGAGATTTATAATTCCTTGTAATTCTCATCGAGTGCTTTGCAGCATGGATTTTCTGTGCAATTACCTACAAGGAGCCAAAGAGATTAGAAATGCAGGAAATTTCTGGGTGTCATGTTAAAGGCCTGACATATGAGCAATGAGGTTGAGACGGCTGCCCCTTTCAGGAAAGAGAGATCTTAGCTCCCATTTACATACAGCCTCTTAGGTGCCTGGCACTGGGCCCCCAGCTGCAGAAAAATAATATCTTAAATATGAGAACATCATCTGTACCCTTAAGGCCATTACAATTCACCTTAAAAGGCTGAAAAATAGAGCAGGAGTCCCAGATTCCTGTTTTTTTAAATATGTGGGGGTTTGTTCACCCCCAGTCAGGAGCCCTTGTGGCTCTGGGACCCTAAGCCTCAGGCCGGGATGGGGAGGGGATGAGCAGTGGCTCACGGAGCCCAAGGTGCTGCCCACGGCAAGGTAGTTGTCACCGTGTTTATGGAATATGGGGGTGGGACAGGGTCAAGGCAGGAGTGGGAAGTGACTCCTGGCTCAGGATCACACCGTCACTTCTCAGGGAAAGGCCCAGAAAAGGCCCCAGTGCAGGGCTTGCAGACAAACCCTGTGGCACAGACTGACCCACCACAGGTCAGCTTGGGGCAGGAGTTGGGAACTTGAAGTTGACGGCCACTTTCTCAGCTATAAAATGACTCAGAGGATTTTTGTCAGGGTTACAACTCTGCTTTGTAAACCACGAAACACGAGGTAGGTGTGATCCATAGACTTAGAAAAGACAAAATTATTTGTCATTATTGATATGCATCATTGATATTTTAAATTCCACGTATTAACAATAATAAGAGGATTAAGCCCATAGAATCTTAGAGCTGTCTCCTGCAGCCTTCCTTATCTGGCGTTGGCATCCCCTGTTCCCCATCTGTGCCAAGTGGTATTAATCTCATTACAAATGATGAACACATTTAATTTTAGAATCCTCCCAGAGAAGATAGCTACGTATGGGGAAATTCTCACACCAATACTCCAACCAGTGCTCAGTAGCTCAAGGGCCAGGCCTGTGGGACCCAAGGTGGGCGAACAGACCATGACTCTGGCCCTCTTGGAAAACCCAGAACTCTAGAGACCACAGAGTGATCAGAGCTGCTGGAGCTATAACCAGGCCCGGCTGAAGTCTCTGTGATGTCCACTGTTGTCCTGCCAAGCTGGTCCTGCTCCTTTTGACTTGGAGAAAACAAGGAGGGGTAGAGGGACAAGGGATAGCCCATATCCTCTGTGGCCCCAGATGAATACATTGTTGTAGTTTTTGCCAACAGAGGATCTCAAAAGGACCCAGAATGTTCCAGACCTCCCTGCTGTAGAGCCCACACTGGCCATGAAAAGCCAATACTATTGTATTTAGCAGCTAGTGCATATCGTCATCTTGGTGCACTTCATCATGCTTTACCCAACTGCACTGTTTCCCAAGACTGGTACAGTAGCCACACGGCTCTGCACCCATGGCCCAAATCTGCCACAGTCCTAGGCCTTCTGGTATGGGAGTTCATTCTTTGTAGGAATAAGATTTCTCCCCTTATTAATAGAAAATACTCATAGGAAGGTTTTCCCACTAGACCCCAAGTACCAAGTCACCTAGCGACAGACAAAGCTCTGCTGGGGAAGGCTATAGACCACTGTCACCTC
Source organism: Mirza zaza (assembly GCA_008750895.1). Taxonomy (NCBI): domain Eukaryota; kingdom Metazoa; phylum Chordata; class Mammalia; order Primates; family Cheirogaleidae; genus Mirza; species Mirza zaza. The sequence goes on from VSMD01089172.1 coordinate 59,663, forward strand.
CCTCAGACAGAGTGCAGGGCTGCAGTGTGGTACACAGGGGCCAGCCTTCCCCTGACCCAGCTTCCCTCCACCTCAGGCCTCCTGATCCTGAAGGAAAGGCGATCCTGACCTTGATCTTTGAGCTCACAGCTCTAACTCCAGTGATAACATGCAAACACCATTCTTAAGTGCTTGGGAGGAGTCTGGGTGACTGATCAGACTCCTCAGATATCCCAGGTCTGCTAAAGTTTGCAACCAAGACTAAGGGACTCCATCCACTTTAAACTTCTGGCTTTGATGTTGAAAGTAAATGGAAAGATTTTTAGGTGATAGCTGAGATTTGGGACAAAGAGCCTCCGGGCAGTGGTAGAAGAAGGCAAGGCATCAGTTTAGGTGGGGCTCAGGGCCAGGTACAGAAGACCAGGGAAAGGCACCACTCTAATTTCTACTCCAAAAACTATTTTAGAGGAGTTCAAAAAGATGTCTTTAAAAAAAACAGATGATTAATCTTCACAAATCAAAAAGATGTCCTGAATTTGTGGGTGGTCTTTCCTCTCCTTCTTAGCACATGACTACAGAATTGGGGGTATGCCTTGTTCCTATAACAAACAAGAAGGCAAAAAATCGGTATCAAACAGTATGTAAAATTACATCCTAACATCCCTAGAGAACTCAAATCATCATTCTCATCCTGGAAAAATTCAAATGGACATCCCGCTTGTTTATAGGGAAGAAACCTGAGGCTGAAGGTTTCAGCAGCGTCTGGGATTTCCACAGGACTTAAGAGGCAGAGCTGTGACACGGGGACACCAGCACGCACTTCCTCCCTGGGGCTCTAGCTCGTGTCCACCCTCTTATTTATGCCAAGAAATCACATATGCAAAGGAGAAAGTAGAAGTGAGATTGAAAAACACAAAGCAACAAAAATGACGCCCAAGGGTGAGACATGAAAAGAAAGAAGCCAGAGGGGAAGGGCTTGTGCAACTGACCAGCCTTCAGGTTTGGCGAGCTGTGCCCACCACCATGGAGCCCACAGGTCTGAGGTGGCCTGTCGGGGAGCCTGCTGGAATCCCACCATCCCCTGGGGGAGAAGAGAAGAGTAGGAAGAAAAGAAGGATTCAGCCAAAAGCAAGTGGGAGCCCCCCGGGTAGCAGCCCCCTCCGCAGGCTGCCCCCAGCCCACATTCCCACCCAGAAGGTAGGAGGGCACTGCAGGGGCCACACACCTGGGGAGCACACCTGGGGAGAGAGACGGGGGGGGGGGGGGGGGGGGGGGGGGGGGGGGGGGGGGGGGGGGGCCAGGCATCCAGGGGAAGGGGAGGGGATGGATAGGGGCTAGTCCCCCTCCCAGCCAGGAAGAGCAAAGTCCAGACTCTCTCCCTAAGCGCTGCTGGGCTGGCTCAGTCACCCCTCCAGGCCCCACGACTCAGGCCTCCCCCAGGCAGAGGTTGAACATTGTGTCCCCCCACAGGGCAGGGCGTGCCTGGGAGATGATTGCCTTCAATACAGCTTAAGAAAGGGATGCAGTAGCCTTCTTTGGGTGGGGGGAATAGAGGCTTCCTGAGGTTCTAAGACATCTGGATAAACTAAGACCCTATGAGTGGAGGCTGAAAAATGAGGAAAATTTTTGAGATCCTGGGCCTTCCAAAAAATTCTACTATCCAACCTCCATGAAGGGAATTCCAGAAAATTCCACAGTCCCTAAAGAGGCTGCACTGTGGCCTGTCAAGATGATAGGTTGGGGAGGGGGCGTAGGGAAGAGGATAGGGGTTCTGCAAACTAAGCCTTCCTAAGTAAACCTCAATTCGACCTCCAGGGACGAAAGGCTGGGACCCAGAGAGTGGGACCTGTACCTTCCAGAAGGTTCCATGATCCTGGAACTGACTCATGATCCAGCAGAGGGGTGGGGGCATGGGTAGTGTTCAATAATCATTACCACCCCATTTTACACCTGAAAAAACCAAGGCCAGAAAGACCACGTCATTGTTGCCCACTGTTGGTGGCAGGGCTGGAAATCCTGCGGACCCGATGCCAAAGCCCCAGGTCTTCCCACCACAGTCTGCAGCCTCCGGCCCGAGGGTCTGGCCCTGAGCGGTGCACAGAGTGCGGAGGGACTAGAGGGGCCCTCCTGTTGCTGGGAATCCTCCTCCCGTCCTCCTTTCAGAGGCCAGAGGCCCCCGATCTCCCCCTGCAGGTGGCAGAAACCTTGGGTCTCCCCCTGCAGGCGAGAAGCCCAGGTCTCTGCCACAAGAACACAGCCCCCGGGAGAGTCGCTGAGACAGCTGTGGGGAAGGAAGCAGCCAGAAGGCTGCCTTCTCAGAGCTCTGAAGCAGGAACCAGAGGCACAAGCTGCCCGTCAAAAATCCAGAGCAGTGGCGTGACCCCGAGGCGTGTGGACAGGCAGCTGATTTACTGGAAAGGAATGACACAGCAGAGGAATGACACACCCCATGCCACCAGAGGTGCAGGACACCCATCAGGGGTCTAAGGCAACGGTGTTGCCCCAGCCATGTGGGGTCAGCTATGCTGCCAAGGAACCGAGGCGCCAGTGGGTTTTGTGGTTGGCACGGAGGGAGGCCCGGGCCTCTGGTGGCCCTGAGATGCTGGGGACAGGCCGGGCGCCGGGTGGTCAGCGTGCACTAGGAGGAGCCGAGGCACACCATCTACCGCGCAGCCATGTGGGTGCAGCATGGTAGTGAAGTAGGTGGCCGGGCAGGAGGGGAGGGGTCTCCTCTCCGGAGGCCGGTTGGTGAGAAGGACGGACCAGCCAGTGCACGCTACATCAGCTACGGCGCCAAGGCCTCACTCTGATGGCTTCTGGGGCCGGCGGCAGAGGCGCTGTTGCAGTCCCAGCGACATAGGACCTGTGGGATTGGGCAGATAATATACTTGAGAGAAACCAAGGAAATGGGGTGTGTGCTCCCTACTAGCTTCGGGGACGTGCGGAGGCCCAGGCCACCTGCCAAGGGCGTAAGCACTGTGTGAGCCTGGCAATGTAGGGAGAAGGGGTGCTGGGTGGCGGGACCCCAGAAGGAGAGCCGGGCTGTGGGCAGGCCAGCGGCAGTACACACCGAGAACCGCACGGCCATGCTGGGACCGGCCTCGAGCGGCTTCCGCAGCTGTACCAGCAGCCCGGGTTCCCTTCCAAGCGGCTGAGCACTGACGTGACCCCGGGGATGTGGGGCATGTGGCAAACTGGGGCCAGGCAAGCCAGGGCACCAACTCCTGCCACCAAGGTTTGAGGCCCTGATGTTGACCCGGTGAATCGGGGTCTGCTGAGACCACCCATACACCTTAAGCAAACCCAAGGCAGTGCAAAAACAGGCCTCTGGTAGCTTCCGGGGCACTGACGTGGCCCCAGGGACCTGTGCGGAGGTTCCCAGGCAGCCGGAACATGGAGAATTTCCAAGGCAATGCAGTGACATCCCTGTAAGGGCTTTTGGGGCTGGCAGCAGAGGTCCAGGCCCTTTTCCAAGGACTGAGTCACCGGTGTGGCCCCGGGGCTGAGGAGGACGTGAGGGAGATGTGGAGCCCAACTCAGGACTGACAGATAAAATACAGGATGCTGCCAAATCTGAATTTTAGCTAAACAATAAAATAATGGCATGGAACGTATTTATAAAATATTATTTCTTGTTTATTTGGAATTTAAATTTAACCAATTTGCCTGAGTGCTCTTTATTTATTTGGAAAATGTGGCAACCTGTGGTCCAAGCAGCCAACATGCTCTCAGCACCAAGGAGCACAGAGACCACCCTCATCGCTCTGTCAGCAGAGGCTCCCAAGGGTGAGACCCTCACATGGCCATGGTGACTCGGGGAAACTACCAAGGCAAACAGCAATGGCCCTCCAGTGCAGCCCTGCCTGGGTGAGGATGTGTGTGATTTCACACTGTCCAGTAGCCGCATTAAAAAGGTAAGAATAAATGGGTAAAATTGACTTTAATAATATATTTTATTTAACCCAATATAGCCAAAATAGTATACTTTCAACACGTAACCCATATAAAAATATTAATGAGATACTTTACATTTTTTCCTTAGGATGAAGTCTCCAAAATCTGATGAGCACCTTGGTGCATCTCAATTTGAACTAGGTGCATTTGAAGTACTCAGCGGCCACTTACACGGTAGTGCGGCTCTCGTAGCGTCTGGGGCTGGTGGCAGCAATTTGGGCCTTGGCGGAGAGTCCCAGGCCTTGGGGGGATCCAGCGACATTAGGAATGCAGGGCGCATGGAGGGACTGGCAGCCAATCAGCTCTAAGGGGAGCCAAGGCAACATGAGGACTCCTTTCTTACGACCACTGGGCTTTCTCTAGAGGCCCAGCCCACTGCCAAGGAGCCGAGGCTTTGGGGCACCCCCAGGGATGTGGGGGCTGAACAGTCAGTGCACTTGGAGAAGACCCAAGGCGAGGCTTTGCTTCCTCTCTAAAGGCAGTCAGAGGCTGGCACACCAGGGCCAAGCCCCTGCCTAGGGTCTGGGGCAGTGGAGTGGACATTAACTTAGGGAGGTCTAAGGCTATTTGGAGGGGGCTGGGCAGCCAAATAATACTTGTGACAAAAGCTAACTAATGCACTGACTGTGCTCTAATGACTTTAGTGGCTGTCCTCAGAACCCAAGGCCCACTGCTGAGAGGTGATGTGGGGAGTGGTAGCCAGGCAACTGATACTAAGCTACATGATGAGCTCTAGAGTAGGCACCAAAGGTGCAGTCCCCTGCCAAGGGTCTTAAGCACTGATATGGCCCATGTGACATGAGGAAGGGGGATGGGTGGGCAGTCAATGCTCTCTAAAAATTAAATCCAAGGTATATGGTCTTGCAGGTGGGGCCGGGCAGCCCCTGTGGTCAGTTTCATTTTCTGCCCAGTAGCACACACATCCCACCTTCCGGAACCACTGGGCTTCTCCTCCTTGGAACTGTGTTCTTCCTTCCAAGAATATCTCCAGATGACTCTAGCTGATGGCAGGTGGCCACAAAGCATGCCCACCACCCAGGATGGCCTGTACCAGGCAGACAGGCAGGGAGAGGCAGCAGTTTTCTCCTGTTGTATAAGTTCCTACATAATTTCCTCAATTTTGCCTCTGGCTCTCAAAGCCCAAAATGTTTGCCAAGCCCTGCTCTATCTAGTGACTTTCAGGGGCTGTACCAGATGTCAAGGCCCCTGCCAGGGATCTTAGGCCAAAGGTTGGCTCTATGATAAAAATACAAGCAGCCAAAACACTAAGAACCAAGGCATCATGGTACCAACTCTCTAGTGCTTTCTGACGTTGGCACTAGAAGATAGGTTTCCTGCCAAGATTTGACACTTGAAGTGGTATCAGCGCCAGGTGGCACTGTGAGCTCCTGATGATCTGTTTGTTGCCAGAAAGGCGGCTGGGGGTGGGGGGAGGACAGGTAGCATCATTTCATCCCCTAGTCAGGAGGTTTCTAGGTTGAAGGCCAGGTATAAAATTTGGTTGTATGAAGGACGCACACTGGACGTAGCCACATAGGTGTTTGTCTGTGAGGGGTGGAGGGTGGCAGAGTGGCCCCTCCTCTGTCACACAGTCCCAGCATGGAAGGAGACGTGGATGCATGTTCTAAATCACGAGCCTTGGACAGAAGTTGGCCCAGAAGAGGCTTTTTCTTGTGAGACAGGAGAAGCAGGTGAAGGAGGGTACAGAGACCCACCAAGGTGGACAGCCAGGAATTCAAAGTCATTACCCTGGAGAGGCCTAAGGTTATTTGACATTAGCTCCCTCTGCAGAGTTGGGTCGAGGGTGGAGGGTCGGGTAAAATGGAGAGTTTCTGGGCTCTGAGACACTGGAGAGGCAGGTGTGGAGAAAGAAGGGAAAGGAGGAAGTTAGTAGATAGCTGTAAGTTTCTAGAGAAAATTTGTAGCTCAGTATAAATACTAGAACTTTATAGAAAGAATTTGGAAAGGTCAGACTCTAGCATTAAGACTGGGGTCCTCTGGCTAACAGGCGGTGTTCAGGTAATGGTCAGAAAGTGTTAGGCATCATGGTCTCCAGCTAGGGAGGTGTCCCAAAGGCCAGTGCTGCTCCATGACCAAGGTTCAGGTTTAGCAAGTCAGGCACTGCCACAGTCTGAATATTTGTGTCCCCTCAAAGTTGCAATCCTAACCTCTGATGTGATGATATGAGGCGGTGCAGCCTCTGGGAGGTAGTTAAACCATGAGGATGAAGGTCTCGGGAATGGGGTTCGTGCTCGTAGGGAGGAAGCACCAGACCATTGTCCTGTCCCTTCAACAATGTGAGTTGCAGCAAGAAGACAGCATCTATGAACCAAGAACTGGGCCCTCACTAGACACTGAATCTGCCAGCACCTTGATCTTGGATTTCTCCACCTGCAGAACTGTGGAAAATAAATTTCTGTTGTTTATAAGCCACCCACTCTATGATACTTTGTCATAGCAGTCCGAATGGACTAGGACAGAAGCCGGAGGGTGGGAGAATCGCCATGCCATCACCAGTGAGATGGCTGCAGAGGTGGGGGTGGTGCAAGGGGAGTAAGGACTTCACGAAGCTGGAAGAAAACTTCAGGGAGGGCCAGGGCCTGGCATTGCAGGGCAGGTACATAGGGTCTCAGCAGAGGTTCAGTTCAGAGTTGAGATTTGGAGTTGGAGGTGAGGGAGTTTAGAGAAGCTTCAGGTTTGAGACCCCAGAAGCATAAAAGGCGTCTGTCAAAGTCAGAGTCCTGGCTTTGCCCGTGGTAGCAGAAAGAGCTGTGAAGAAACAGGGCACCAGGAAGCCAAGATACTAGAAAAATCACCAACAAGGACACTGTGGTGACTGTGGATGTCCTCCTGGCGGGATGGAGAGACCACAGGACACGTTCTAAACTCTGCGGAAGGTGGGAGAATCCTTCAAGATGTGCTGGTGGTGGTAAGAAATCGCACGTGGCAGGCTTTGCAACAGGGGCTGTGAAGTATGCTTTAGACTCGCAGAATCGGATGGAGCAATTTTCTGTTCTCTCTGAGTTGGGGCAGAAGAGGGAGTGAAAGGCCAGGGAGGTTCCAGTTATGGGAGGTGGTGAACAGTGTGAACCAGGAAAGCCTGTGTGAGCAAGAGAGTTCATAATCGAGAGGGTTCATGGATGTGCAGGAGACCTAGTTCTTAGGGCTCACCATTCAAACCTGTTCTCTTGCCCTTCACCTTGGGGATATTTATCAGAGAAATGCTCTGATTCTCGTGGAAAATGGACAGAAAGGTAGTGGATGTATCTATTGTTGCTAAGTAGAAATGACTGAGCCAGAAGTCAGAAGAGGCAATAGGGATTAATTACACTATAAAAGATGTGTTTCTTTCATTAGTGCAAATTCTGGCGTATCTATGACACATCTCTAAATTTAGTGTGAGAAGCCCCGTGGGTTCAGGTTGCTGTAAATACATCTTTCTGTGCACTTGAGCTCTTCTGGAACTCTAGAGGTGTCAAACTTAATGCACCTCTAGACAACTACACCTACAACTACACCTTAATGCACCTCTAAACAACTACAAAATCCTCACAATTGATGGCTACATGTATCTCTATTCTTTTGTAAGCATGAATTTTTTTCAGTGCAATGTCTGCTTTATGTGTAAAACCTGCTTAATACCTGGATCCCTACTGCCCTGTTCTAGGTTGTTTACTCTTCAATTTGGAAGCCTTGCAATCTCTAAGGATGTGTTAATGGTTGTCCTGTAGGCTTGATCAAAGTTTATTTATGATTTATTATCCAAGTTTATACGGTTTGTTTTCATTAAAGCTCTCAGAGATGGCATGAGTTATTTCCATGAATATAAACTTTCTACTCAAGTAGACCACTGATATTTCCTATTCATGCATGTGAAGAAATCCTGCTATCAAATCTGCTCCTGAGATATTCTTGGCTCAAAGCTTCCTACATTCTATTTGGGTCAAATCACAGAATGGTCTGGTTGTAGCAGAGTGAAAAGCAAATCTCCCAGGTTACTATGCTAATCCCGTGAATGATCTGCCCTGGTTGGTTAATGAAATGGGCCTTTTCTTTTATTATGACAGTTTTTCTGCAGTACATAATAGTGCATCATCTGTGCGTCAAATATTTAGCTTCATCTATCTCAAGACAATAATTCATTGAGGTAAACAAAACATTTGTACCCCTGTAATATTCTGAAATAAAAATAAAAAATTAATTCATGGAGGTTTAGAACAGATTCTGAAGTATTTGAAGATAGTCTAAGCGTTCTTCAAAGCTATACTCTAAAATTGCTGTGCTATCGATACAGGGAATGCTATAATATAATGATTGAATTAATGACTGAATATCTCCCATCAAGATTCTTCATGCCAAACAGGGTTTATTTAAGGTGAAGGATCTGAGGACCAGGTTAAGTAGATTGCACATGATGCATTTAAGCTCCAAGCAAACACATGTGCATACATCTAATTCCTATGGTTATACGTGGCAGCAAATGACCTCTAGACACACCAAATGCAATGGCTAAATAAACAGTATGTATAGAAATTATATTAAGATAGGAGTGCCTTTCAGTCAGGGTCTAGTCAGGAAAAGAGACTCAGTGTCAGTTTGTTAACAGAAAGAATTTAATATAAGGATTTGGATAGCAGATATTGGAGAGCCGAAAAGGCAGAGAGGCGCCCCACAGCAACACCCTTCGGGCCAGGAGAATAAAGGGGCAATGTTGGGGTTATCAGGAGCTCCGGGAAGGGCGCCGGTATCTCAGCAGTGCTAAAGAGGGCTGGCTGCCCCTGAGACTGCATCAGTGCCTGGGAGATTTGCACTAGGGCCCCTGCATGCCCCACTTACACTTCTGAGGAACTGGCCAGCTAGGCTGGTGACTCTAAGACAGCATGGTGAAGGTGCTTCTGGGAATATGGAAAGAACTGGAACCAACTGCCACCAGCAGGATGAACAACAGTTGCTAGGGTGAGAATGATAGGAACCAGACTCAAAAGAGGAAAGAACAAGCCCAGGTCACAGCCGCCACCTTCCGGTCTCCCTCTAGTGCCCCCATGACAGAACCTGAAATGAACCAGCTGGCGATGCAGAATGGACTGGTGGGGTCCCAGCCCAGTTTGACCCAGCAGGATGGAGGAAGAGAGAGCAGGAGGTGAGAGATGGGAGCTTAATAACCCAAACAGGATGTGCATGAGCCTTATAATCCCATCCACATGTGGGGGGGGTGGGGTGGAGCAGTAAATCAGGTTACTGTGTTCTGGGTCTCACCGTTACTTCAATTTGGAATGACCCTAAGGGATTTCTTAAATCAAGGGCTTAAATTTTGTTTTTCCAATCCAGTGTTTCTAAGTCAGGGTTGTTTTTTTATTGTTCCTTCAGTCATATACCAAAAGTCCTTCTACAAGTTGATGCTAGAAAGTTTCTGAGCCCCAAATCAATAAGGTAAAATAACCATTCTGGGTACAAGGAAAGAATTATCAGACTGAGTCTGTTCTAATATTCCACACAATACCTAACCCTGACTTTTTTTTGCAGGAGCAGTTATACATGTGGAAATGACAACTAGCAAGACCCAGGTGCTGACAGGAGGCTGAATTGCCCTTTAGAATTGTCTTTTCTGCCACCTCCCAGTACTTTACCACTTACCTAAAAGAAGACAAAATAATAGGCTCTTTTGTTTCCAGTACCTATAATGTGCATTTCCAGGTTTGTTTTGGAGTACAGCTGTGAAATCTTTCAGCACTGACATAATTCTCTTCCTTCCAATTGTGAAGTGTTCTTTGAGCAATGTAATTGTTCCCCACTGCAATTCTTACAGCAGTGTGTCAGCATGCCAATCACTTCTTCCTCTTCAGTTCTGATTCTTCTCGCTCCCTGCTGTGTTAACACCCAGAATGAGTCCTTCCAGCTGTTGAGGGATGTCGGCATATTTATACGAACTACTTTATGTTTCCCAAGGAAATTTTCTGAAAGCAAAGAGATCTTGGCCAGTATGTCTGTGATTCCATGGAGATATGCCTGGGCTGATATTGATATTTTCTTTGGGGTCAGTAACAGTAATTAAACATCTCAAATGGCATTTGTGAGTACACGGTGTCATTTTATCTTAACTGAGTTTTGGTCATGTCCATTCCATTTGTAGAGTACACATATCACTTGAAATCTCTTCTGGAAATGAGAAACTTTGTCTTATGGTAGGTTCTTCCAAGAGTAACTTGAAGATATTTATTACAATGTTTCTGGCCAGTATGAATATACTGAACTTTTCCTAGTATTTCAGATTTCTTTGTCCTGAGTCTGCACACCTATTTCTCTAAGATTTCATAATCTGAGTATAACACATTTTCCTTTCACAGAAAAGGGGGTTTTATCAAGATCCTTGATTGGAATTATTGAACCTCCTATTATGACTTACACAGTGTCTCTCTCTTACCCCCCACCACAAAAAGATATATTGAAGTCCTAACCCCTGCTACTTGTGAATGTGATTTTATTTGAAAATAAGGTCTTTGCAGATATAATTAAGGTGAGTGTTAAGATTACATCCTATAGGAGTCTGGCAGGCCCTTAATCCAGTATTACTGGTGTCCCTGTGAGAAGAAGAGAGGGACACAGAGGGAAGACAGCCATGTGAAGATGGAGGCAGAGATTAGCCACAAACCAAAGAATACCAGTGGCTACAAGAGGCCATAAGGGGCAAGGAAGGACCTTCCTCCCTGGAGGCATCAGAGAGAACACAGCCATGCCAACACCTTGAATTTGAACTTCTGGCCTTCGAGCTATGGGAGAATATTTTGCTTGTTTGTTTGTTTGTTTGTTTGTTTTAAGCCACCCAATTTGTAGTACTTTGTTACTGTAGCCCTAGAAAATTAATACACCTCCCAAATCTACCAACTAGAATTCTGGCATCACAAGTTTTGTTTTTCATCATTTCAACATCCCTGTCTCTGCCTTCTTCTGAGTTAGTGCCTGCAGCACTGGTGAGATCGTCCCTGCTTCTGCATTGGCTGCACATAGAAACAAAGGATTCTTAGACAAACTCCTCAAAGGACACTCCTGGTGGATGTGTGTGGTCCGTCCTCTGCATGCACTGTCTGATAATCGTGGGGCATCCCCGGAACTGGTGCAGCCTCATGTTTTCCTTCCCTGGAGTTACACCAGGGACTCTACATATCCGCTGAGTTGATCATGGCTGCTACTGAAGAGAAAAGCCCAGAAGCAAATTTTAGGACTCCCAGCATCTTTGCTCAGATCAATAAACTTGTTTCCTATTCCCCCTGGATTTACAACCTTGTATTTCAGTTCTCTACAAGCATGCTATTCTATGACAAGCAGAGTTCCAGGGCTGCCATGGACGCTTCTCTCTGATGTAGGTTTCTTTAGCTCTCAAAGAGCAGCTCCTCTTATGTGTGTACCTCTAATTGCTCCTAATTACAATTAATCTGGGTATCTTCCCTCTCCTAGTGGACTGGGGGCTTCTCAGCAGACAATTTCTCATCCTTGCACCCCTGTGTCGTCAGTTCTATCTCAGACTGTGGTAATGCTGAGCAGACCTGTGATTTCAAAGTTAAATTATAGCAGGAGTGACCATGTACTTTCCTGCCCAAACCAGAAGACTTTTCTTAGAGTAAAAAGAGATGTTTTAAAAAGTTAAAATGCTATAACCTTTTGAGATATATATTCACCGATATTGATTTTCAATATAGTGATAGACTTGAAAGATGGTTTTATGGAAGCTTTTTAAAAATGACATCTTTTCTGAAAACAAAATCCATTTATAATAAAGCAGAATAAAAGCTTATGCTGACATTTAAACATTTAAAAATAGCAAGGGGAATAATTTTCTTTGCTATATATTCACATCTGTTAATCAGTTTCTTAGCCATTATCTGTCACAGGTATTTTTCTGAAGAATGTATTTATTTCAATATAATATTTTCCAACATTTGGTTTGAATCTAAAGTTGTACATTATGATTAATAAACTTGGAACAGATAGATCAATTGACTCCTCTGGTGGTCACACTAGTAAGGTGAGAGCGCATCTGCTAAATGTATAGTATTCTAAACCTTATTATAGAAATTAAAATGTATAAATATGAAGCCAAACTTTTTTGAATGTATTTTATTTTTATCTCTCTTGAGTACCTTCTTCAACAAATATTTTTTCCAAGACAATATTGATTAAATAAATTGTCTCTAATGCCTTTGAATTTTTCATCAAATTGCAATGCTTCAAGACTGTAGACTTTCTCAATTTAAATTTTTTCTGTTGCAGGATATAAACACGTCCAATTAAAAACAAGAGTTCCAGGCCCGGTATGGTGGCTCATGCCTGTAATCCTAGCACTCTGGGAGGCCAAGATGGGAGGATAGCTCAAGGTCAGAAGTTCAAAACCAGCCTGAGCAAGAGCGAGACCCTGTCTCTACTAAAATTAGAAAAAATTAGCCGAGTGTGGTGGCACATGCTTGTAGTCCCAGCTACTCAGGAGGCTGAGGCATGAGGATCGCTTGAGCCCAGGAGTTTGAGGCTGCTGTGAGCTAGGCTAATGCCAGGGCACTCTAGCCCAGGTGACAGAGTGAGATGCTATCTCAAAAAGCAAAACAGAAAGAAAGACAGAAAAATGGGCAAAATGCCTTGGACATTTCCCTTAAGAGGATATGCAGATGGCAAAAAAGCACACGAAAACATCCAACATCATTATCCCCTAAGTCTATGTAAATTAAAACCATAGGAGATATTACTACACGCCCATCAGAATGGCTAAAATAAAAAATAGTAACACCACCAAATACTGGCAAGAATGAAAAGAAAATGGATATTCACACATTGCTGGTGGAAATGCAAAATGGTACAACCACTTTGGAAATTAGTTTGGCAATTTCTTTTAAATCTAAACATGTAGTTATGACATTTCCAAACTCTTGAGAATTTATCCCAGAGAAATGAAAATGATGTTCACATAAAAATCTGTTTTAAAATGTTCATCGTAGTATTATTCATATTTGTCTAATACTGGAAGTAACCCAGAATTCTTTCCATGGGTAAAAGGTTAAACAAACCATGGTACATTCAGTGCCTCTACTCAGTAATAGAAAGGAGCAAGCCATTGATGCATGCAAGAGCTTGAATGGATCTCAATGGAATTATATTGAAGACAAAAAGCCAATTTCAAAAGGTTATACACTGCAAAATGGTTGCATAACATTCTAGAATACTCTTGAAATAACAAAATTATAGTGCTGCCAGAGGTTAGGAATGGAAGTGAAGGAGTACAGCCATACAACCAATTAGCACAAGGGAGTCTTATGGTGGTGGAATAGCTCTGTATCTTAATTATGGCGGTGGTTACATGGAGCTACACATGCACTAAAATTGCATAAAACTATGCACACACACACACACACAGAGAAATGAGCACATGTACAAACTAAGGAAATCCCAATAATGTCTGTGGGTTGTACTGATGTCAATTTCCTGGTTTTGATCCTGTACCATAGTTATATAAGATGCTGCCATTGAGGGAAGATGGGTGACGGATACACAAAACAGCAACTTGGTTTTGCAACTTCCCGTGATCTATAATTATTTCAAAATTAAAAGTATTTAAAAATTCAATCTTGTACATTGTGAGTTCCCATTCCCACCAGCTATGCATGAATGATTCCATTTCTCCACACCTTCCCCAGCATCTGCTTGGTGTCACTGTTTTTAGCTGTAGCCATTCTCATAGTTTCAATTCTTCTCTTGCTTTTGTAGGGATAAATTTCAAAATTTTCCTGTTTACATGCTTTACTTATTTATTTATTTATTTGCGACAGAGTCCCGGTCTGTTCCCCGGGCTAGAGTGCCGTGGCGTCAGCCTAGCTCACAGCAACCTCAAACTCCTGACCTCAAGCAATCCTCCCGCCTCAGCCTCCCAGGGTGCTGGGATTACAGGCATGAGCCACCGCACCTGGCCTACATGCTTTATTTTAAATCATCGCTTTTTTTGCTAAAAGCCTAAGTATTTTGGGCACTCTATTGAATACCTTGCTTAAGGATTCCCAACTGATTTTTAAAATAACCAAAATTGGAGACCTCGATTATAAAAATTTAATGCCGCTATAGGAACTTAGGTTGATCTAGAAAGTAGTTCTTCAAATGTTTAAACATTTTTAAAAGCCAGTTGACAAGGCAGCAAAGAGAAAGATGTACTGCCATGCTGAGATATTTTATCGTATTTAACCTAAGTTTCATAACAGACTTTAACTCATTTAACTCTGGCTGAGCGACTACACATTAAAAATTCTCAAAACCTCAATGTCTGTGCCAACTGGTAGAATGTCACATCGTGTTTGCACCCCCCGGGGTATCCAAATGCTGAATCCTGATGAAGGAACATCAAAGCTTATTGCTGGACAAGTTTCTGGAATTCATGTCACTTACCAAAGGCATCTGGGCTCACCTTAGAATTTGTCATTAAAAAAAAACCAAACAAACAAGCAGATTCAGCTTTATCAGACAAAACTTTCCCGAAAAGCCCACCTTCAGAAAATGTCAGTGCACTCAACTGAAGAACCACACTGACTTCATGAAAGATCTGCGTTTTTGTGTTTACAGTACATATGGGTTCTGCCTGCAATGATTAAAGAGAAGGGAAATGACCTAGTGTCTGTCATCACCTCTATATATTGTTGATAACATTGGAACAACATTACCTGCCTGGTTAAGTGAATATGGCAGCATTGGTCACTTTCCCCAGTATCATAGTGAGGTTGATGAGGGTTCATAAGGTATTCATGAGTTTATGCAAAGCTCATCTTTTCAACCGAGAAGGTTAACCTTGCTACAGCAACTGCCCTGGCTCAGGTAGCAAACATACATAAAAGCAACTTTTATTACCCATCCTTGTCCCTTGAACCTAGCGGGTTTGATGTTCAGTGTTACCTGCCCTCATGTAGATGTCTGCACAGGTGGTGAGAACTGTTCTTGGTCAAGAATTGAAGGAGTTTTAAGGTATTTGCTTCATGAAGCTGAGATCACTAACCAGCAACTGAAGATGTCAGAAACCTCAATGCTGGTAGGAAGGGGGTGGAAGAACTATTCCTATTGTTTTGAAAATGAACATGATAGGCATCAACTAGTAGTCCTGGATCCTAAGATAAAACCACATTCTAAAAACACCAAACTGCCTGAGTTGGGGAACGGTGCGTGAGCCTGTTGGAGGATGCATTTTCTTATAAAAAAAAAAAAAAGGCAGGTAAAAACTCAGGTTGATTCCGCTGTGTTGCTGGTGAAGTCTCTGCCATAAATATTCAAAACAGAAAAGAGTAAGTCACTTAGACACAATGAAGAACAGGTAATTTATAAAAATGCCCACACTTAATTCTCAAACACTTCAAGGATGAAGAATTAGCTCATGTAATATTGAAGCCAAGGTCATGGAATACCTTTGGCTAGAATAGTTTGTGCTGTGCCAACGGGATCATAATTCAGTATCATAATTAACATCTCTTCCAAGAATAAATATCTGCCTGGCCTTCTCACTGTAGTGCAGGGTTAGATAGGGCTTGGTAACACCAGTTAACAGTCCTGTTGAAGACAGGTCATTACTCTCCGCATCAGCAGCAGGCTTTAATTTCTGTTTCAAACCTACCTGTGAGCCACTCCCCACCTCTTTAATTAAATTGTTTCATATGGCTCCAATGAGCACTAACGAAGAACCTGACACTTTCCAAGGAGTGGCAGATTAACAAGGGTTTGATTCAACTGTACCCTATCCATGTCTGGAAGAAACCTCCTTTGGTTTAAGAGCTACAAGTTATAATAATTTTTATAGTCAGTCTAGAGTTATTAGTGAATACACCATTTATAAGGAAAGGAAAGTGTGTCTTCCACATGCCCTTGCTCTGACCCTCCGTGCCTGGGGTCGTTCCACTGACTCACACCTAGACACCTGTCCTGCTGTGCTGGGCCCAGATCCCTTGGTCGGGTTCCTGTGCCAGCTTCCAGACCACTCTGCCTCCCAGGTTTCCTTTCAGAATTGCTTTCTCCAGTGCAAGCTGATGCCTTCAAGTCTTTTATTTTCTGGCAACTAGCCTTTCATTTCCTTCCTTGCAGTTATGCCCTGGAGTTTAGGATACTCTCTTTCTTTTCCCTAAGGTGATTTCTTGTGCTTTAGGTGGATGCCTAAGAGTTACCCTACCCTAATGTTTTTCTTGAAAAATTTGGGTCCAAGATAGAACCAATTTCTATCCTGTAGTTTAAATCTCCCTTTCATTACTCCTGGGTGTAAATATTCCCAGGAGTAATAAAAGGGAGTGACTCAATGGCATAAGTATCTTATCTGTAAAGTCGCACTAAGCCAGCACAAACCTCTTCTGTTAAAATATACATGTGAGTGCCTGTGCATCGAATGAGTGCGTTCTGGCTTTTAGTGCTGTCGTCACATCATGCTAGTTCAGGCTGGAAGGCCTGAGCCTGTCCCATTCTGCCCATGTTGGCATTTAGCCAAACACATATGTCTGTTCTCTAACCATGGATTTAAGAGCATCACTTTTTCCTAACCTGTCTCTAATCTGCCTACTAGGGTCCAAGTAGCTCAAGCCTGTGTGTGTGTGTGTGTGTGTGTGTGTGTGTGTGTGTGTGTGTGTTTTTAAATCTCTAATCTCTATTCTGTTTCTATCCACTCTTCCCTGCCTCTCTCACACCCAGTATCCCCAGTAGGAAGATTCCCAGAGACTCTTTTGGGCCAATCTCTGATTTTAGTAGCCCATTTAGAAAACCTCTGAAATACCAAAGATCTCCTGCATGGCATGTATTAGTTGGAGAGGGGAGGAAGTGTGATTGGTTTGGAGGTCTGATGCAACTGCCTGTTTAGGCTGGGAAAATGGGGAAGAAGAGGACCCTTTCCAAAAATCCATATGGGAGAAAGAACACCTCCTATGAAGCAGTGAGGACTGGTTCTTAGTCCTCTCTACCACATTTATCACTTCTAACACTTTTCTGGGTTCCCCCTGGCTGTCTTCTATTTGGAGAGAAAAATCTCAAAGGGAGAGCTACTGAACAGCAAAAAGTTATGATAGTGACCATTTTGAAAAGGGAAGATAGTTATTGTGAGATTGGCCACAAGTAAGGTTCTAGCTTTGGAGAAGGCATTAGGAAATTATACCCTCTGAAATGGGCATTCTTACTCATTTCTGAAAAAGTCCCCCCAGGATGAACTATGATGTGGGATCTGCTTTAAAATAATCCAGTAAGGGAAAGCAGAAGAAGCAAGATTGGATACAGATTAGTAATTGATGAAACTGGATGATTGGCACATGGGAATTCATGCTATTCTTTCCACTTTTGTGTATGATTAAGAGTTTTTATAATAAAAAGGTTTTAGGTCTCCTATGGTGATATCCACCTAGGAGGTATTTTGTAAATATGTTCCTGATTAATATAAGACTGTCAAAATCCCAGGACCCTTTCTCAGAGGAAAGGTATTGATTTAACATGTAGCTTTTGAAAGGCATGCTGTGTTCTTGTTGACTATTGCCTGTCTGCTCCAAAGGAGTGTACCAATGACAGACATTTGGGGAAATTGATCAAAAAATATTAAAGTCCTGCTGCATATGATTTGAGTTAGAAGTATACTTGCTTGTAAATGCATAGAATGTTTCTGGAAGGATTCACTAAAAGTTAGTGATATTTGCTTCCAGACAGGGAAGCCAGGTATCTGAGAAAAGGGATTGAGAGGCTACATTTGAAAAAAATTAAGTGAGGAAACAAATAAGCAAAGCTATATTGCACTGCAGGATTAGATTTGTTACTGCCTCTGATGCTAACCCAGGTGAAAGTGACCTGCCTGGTCAGCCTAAGACCAGGTTAACCGAACCCTGCATGCCTAGCCCCATTGTTTGGCAGCTGAGTAACAGACTGCTTGATGAACCCAGTGTACTGAATCAGTACATCAGGGCACAGCTAAGGCAGCACCAGTGACACTGCTTAACCCCAGCCTTAGAAGCACCACGGAGACAATAGCTTTGCTCACATTCTTAAAATGCTGCAGGAATATGTCCACAGCATATGGCAAGGTGCAAGCTTCTCAAAGCCCATCTATACCCTCCTCTGTAGAAGCAGGCTTCTTAGAGAAATGACTTGGGAATGATCTAGAAGGTACACAAGCTGCACCCCTGAGTGGGAACAGAAGCATCCCTGCAGGGTAGGGGCAGGAACGGGCCCCACAACTTAGATAGAGCCACCCCTGAAATGGGAATGTGATTGCATTTGTTAGTGGATTTGCCATTAAGCTATTCTTGTACCTGAAAATGTGGACCTGCATATGTTACAGAGCTCCTGATGTTTTCAATGTAGGGAGAACAATGTTCCTCTGAAAGAACAAACTGGCACAGTGACTGCTAGCTGCTGCCACAACGTCCTCATTGCAGAAGAAAACAGAAAAACCGAAAGGCAGGGAAATTCTGCTTGTGATTTTTGGTCTCAAGACAGGCGTGTTGAAGATCAGCATCCCAAATTTGGGAGCATTTTAAACCCTGATATGTGGCTGGGAGCTTTAGAACTGCTCCTGATGTTGGAGCAGCTATATACAGATTATTTGGGTTAAACAAGTCCATCATGTTTTTTCACAAACAGAAAAACAGCAGGTGCATTTACCTATTGAGGCAGGGAGCTGGAATTCACTGCCAGTTATGAATGGACTTTGAAAGCAGCCAGAATCAAAGCAATTGTAAAACCAGTTTCCAGACAATGTTTAAGGCTCGTGCTTATGTCTCTGCTGAAGCGTTTAGTATTTAGGCGGTTGAACTGAGTCAGAGAAGTATCAGCAATTTCTAGCTGAAAGATCACCTGCAGTCTTTCCAGGTCTCTGTTCCAAAGACAGAAGCATATCCTGTATTAATTCTTTCTGTTTGGTCATCTGCTCAGTTCGTTGTGGTCTACCCTTGAGGCTACCAGGATTCTTGGATGTGTAATGAAATGCGCCAAACCAAAGCATTCTGGGATGCTGAGAACCAGCAAAGATGGAAAGCTTGACATCCACACACGCACTCGTTGAGGAAGGCAACTTGGAGACGTCTATCAAAATTATTATACGAACATACAAAGGCAACTCCACTTTTGAGAATTTACCTTAAGGATATGTATGTTCCAAAATGATGTCTATAAGAGGTAATTAATTCACTATTGCACTATTTATAATAGCAAAAGATTTAAAACAATGCCATCCGTAGAGGACTGGTTAAATAATGGTACTTCCATACAATGGGATACTACACAGTCACGAAAGAATGAAGAATCCTTTTCAGTACTTTAAAATCTTGAAAGTAAATTAAGTAGAGAGGAAAAGGTTAGAGCGGTCGTTGAAAGCAGCTTTCATTTGTAAAAAGGAGGAGGGTTGATAAGAATGTGTTTTATATTTGCTCACACCCTTCCAGAGATTTTGCATCTGCACCAAAGAAACTGAACACTAGTGTCCCCCATGGTGGGAAACTGAATGTCAGGAAGATTTTTTACCATACACTTTGAATTTTTCAATTATCAATTATCCATTCAAAAGTTTGACTTTTTAATCATGAATTGTCTATTCCAAAAGATATATTTTAAGTCAGACTTTGACATGACTGTAAAATGGTACCAACTACATAGTTGGCGTGCTTCTAATGAATGATGATTTCCTGAAAGTGCAATGAAACATGAACTTGGAATTTCTGCTTATAGCATTATGCCTATTATAGATTTTTTTTCTACTCAAAAGTTAACAAAGGAATTATAGAACTCTTCTTTTTTTTTTTTTTACCAACCTTCCCCCTCCTGCCACCCCCCTGACTTTTATGATGCACTGAAGACCACTGAGAAGTGAACGTTGACTGGAGGAGAAACGCTGAGTCTTTGCACTCCCTGAGATGAAGCAGAAGCGCCAAGAGCACTAAGCAATCGCCTGGAGCTATTTTACTTAAGTTTATTTCTGCCCGTCCAGCTCTAGGCTTCGTATTTAGGCATCTTTCCTCTGACTCTTTCTGGTTTCTATTGAGTCTAAGACTACAAAAAAAAAAAAAGGAACTAGATATTTTTGAGGCATAAATTACTGGACACAATTTAATCAGTTAGAAACTCTTACTGATGAATTCAGTTATTTGGTGACATTTATGAAAAAGAAAGAATAGGAAATAAATCTCTTTAGAAGTGATTTTCCTGAATCTCTGATTAAATGAAAATGACATTATAAATAAGGTTCCTTAAATTGGGGATCAGTATGGACAGATCTTGGCTTAGCATTGTGGCACAGTTTGAGAAATGAACACAGTGTATCTTGCAGGTGGAGGAGAGAGATGAGAAGGGCTGTACTTGCTTTACAATGACACATGCATTCTGCAAATGTGCACTGAGCTTATTTTTATCTTCCCATTTTGACCGCCTCAGAGAATTGGTTGAGGATCAACTGAGTGTAGTATGTGTGGATGTACTTCATAAACTCTAATTTATGGTCATGGATAAATACTGGCCCTTATATTGCTAAATTTGACCAGAATTTTTCCCAGAACTTTGTCTAGAATTTTAAAATCAAATATGTGCAGATATCCTGAAAATGCTGTAAAAGAGTTGATGATTAGTAACTGTGATATTTCCAAGCCATATACTGTATATTTCCTGGAGAATTCCTAGGATGTTGGGGTTTTTTTTAATTATTTCAAAATATCAAGGTTGTACAAATGTTTTAGTTACATGGATACCTTTTATAATGCTCAAGTTAGGACTTTCAGTGTGCCCATCACCCAAATAGTGTTCATTGTATCCGATAGGTAAGTTTATATCCCTCCCCTCCTCCCCCTCCCCTTCTTTATTTCCAATGACTTTTACATCTTTTTGTGTCCATGTGTGCCCATTGATTAGCTCCCAATTATGACAGAGTGCATTTTTTGTTTTTCCATTGTGTTTGTTTTTCCATTCCTGAGATACTTCACTTGGGATAGTGGTCTCCAGTTCCATCCAAGTTGTTGCAAAAGATATTATTTCATTCCTTTTTATGGCTGAGTAGTAGTACTCCATGGTATATATATATATATACCACATTTCTTAATCTATTCATGAATTGATGGGCACTTAGGTTGATTCCACATCGTTGCAATTGTGAATTGTGCTGCATAAACATTTGAGTTCAGGTATCTTTTTGATAAAATGACTTCTTTTCCTTTGGGTAGATACCCAGTGGTGGGATTGCTGGGTCAAATAACTCTACTCTTGGGACTTGGAGTTTCATTACAAAGTCTTCAAAATGCCTTTGCTTCAGACTGGCTTAGGCTGCCTAATGGCTTCCATACCCTAGAGCTCTGCTGGCCCATGTTTAAACTCCTCCAGGTTCCGGTGCAAGGGTCAGCTCCCATTTCCTGTGCCTAGCGAGAGGAGGGAATCATCACCACGGCTGAGTCCTAAGTTTTTATTGAGGCGAGGAGACAAAGAACCTTAACACTGGTCACTGGGCTGAGACTAACTTGTAATGAGATTGTTTACAGGAGTCAAACTTTGCTGATCGAAGAGGACCGAGCCATCTAGGGTGTTTCCCAGAGCCATGGGCTGCTCTACCATCCAGTTTTAGCAACCAATAAAGCTGAGCACGCATGTGCCCCTCCTTCCTCCCCCTCCCCCCCCCCAGGAATGCAGTGCTCAGCTCTGCAACAGGACTTCCAGTGGAGAGACCGGCTCTGACGGATAACTGAAAAAAAGCCCCAGACTGAATTAGGCCATCAGAAACATACCCTGGTGACTTGACTTCTCATTAGCTTGACTTCTAAGAGGCTATTTTAGTGGAAATCCGCATATAATAGAATGGCTTGGCAACTTAGTCAAATGCAGCCCTGGGAGTGAATCAGCTTTCAGTAGAATAAAGATTGCCACGGTCAGCCTTTTGGAACCCACTAGGAATTAGTTCTCCTTTCTGTCCAAGGACACTCGGCACGATCAGAGCAAATGCTGTGGTTGACGTGGAATCAAGTCTTTGTCTACAGTGTCTCAAAACCTCGGAAGCAATTTCCCTATTTATTTATCTTTTAGATGAAACAGGTTCGGAAGGTAAGCAGTTTCCTTATGCGACGCCCAACTGTGGTCCCCATCACTTAACTAAGTTGTTGACTCTGCTCCGGTTACTTACTGCATGTGGGGTGGAAGACTGAACTAGGATCACACCTGTGCAAGCACCCTGGCGTGTTGTAGAACACTGCATACGTGTGAACGTTCCGCAGGGTGGTTGTTAGGAATGAATGAGATTGCCTGGTAGGAGCCTGCCACTGTCAGTGCTCTGTTTGGAGATCACTGAGGGCTCTGATAAGAAGGTTGATTCCAGAGGTGATGGGGGTCTGATTTGCACCTGGTGTCCCTGTGCTCCTGTCTGCTTCAGCCCATCTCTGGTTTCCAGATTTGCCAAGTTGAGCTCCCAGTACCTGCTCTCTGGCCAGCAACACTGGCTTTTCTTCATTTTCCAAGCCGAAGACTGCAACTCCAAACTCAGCCATGTGAACTCTGGCTGGAGATAAGGAATGTCTGTCTCTGGGAGAGGGACTGAAGTCACCACCAGGAAACCAGGCCTAATGCCACCAAGGCAACCTTTTTTTCCATTGCCTTTCCTGTTTCTGCTGCCCATTGCAAACTAGTTCTGTGTCTTCTCTGAGAGTCTCATAAATCTACATATGCACTAATAACATGGCAAAAAGCTAGATCCACGTTGTACCAATATGTTTCCTGGTTTTGATATTGTATTATATTCATGCAAGATGTAACCATTAGTAGAAACATTGGGGAAGGGTACCTGATACTCTGTACTATCTTTGTAATGTCCTATGGATCTATTAATATGATTTTTTTCAAAATAAAAAGTTTAAAAATCACTTAGTCTGTATTGCAGCTAACAGACACATGTGAACTCAGATGTGAGCTACCTAGATGGTGAAGCAGAGGCCAAAGAGGGATAGGAAAAAAAAGATTGAGTTTAGAAGCTAAGAGCCAAATAACAGCTTCATTGCTTCTATGCTGCAGAGTTCTCATTTATTAACCAGATGGAGCTGCTCTGAATAATTAAGACGTGAGCAAAGGTTTTGTGGAAACTGACACACACCCCCCACAAGACATGGAAAGAGGAATGGAGTGGCCACAGGGATCTGGTCAGAGGTGAACCAAAGCCTGAGCTCAAGTCTGTTAGCTGCAATATGGACTAAGTAATTTTTAAGCTCTTTATTTTGAAAAATTCATATTAACAGATTCATAGGACATTGCAAAGATAGTAGATAGTATCAGGTACCCTTCCCCCAATTTCCACTGATGGTTACATCTTACAACAATATAATACAATATCAAAACCAGGAAACATTTGGTGCAATGTGGGTCTAGGTTTTTGCCATTTTATTGCATATGTAGATTTATGAGAACCTCAGAGAAGACACAGAACGAGTCCATCACCACAAAGATCTCTCATGCTAACCCTTCGTGGTCATGTCCCCCTCACCATTGCCACATTCCTAACCCCTGGCAACCACCAATTTGTTCTCCATCTCTATAACTTTGTCATTCTGAAAATGTTATAGCAATGGAATCACACAATATGTGACCTTCTTAGGTTCACTTTTTATATATTGCTGAATTCTATTTGCTGATAATTTGCTAAGAATTTTTGCATCTTTATTCATGAGAGAGTCTGGTCTTCAACTTTTTTTTTTTTTTTTGTATTGCCATTGTCTGATTTTAGTATCAAGTTAATATTAGCTTCTTAAATTACTGGAGAAGTGTTCCCTCTTCTTCTATTTTCTTGGAGAGATTGTGTAGAAGTGGTATTAATTCTTCTTTGAACATTTGGTAGAATTTGCCAGTAAAACCATCTGGGAGTGGAAAGTTCTTTTTCAGGAGTTTTCGACTTACAAATTCAATTTTCTTTATAGTTATAGGGCTATTCAAATTATCTATTTTATATTGGGTAAGTTGTGATCATTTGTGCTTTGCGAGGAATTGGTCCATTTTGTCTAAGTTGTCAAATTTATGGGTGTAGAGTTGTTCACAGCATTCTCATATTATCCTTTTGATGTCTGCAGGGTCTGTAGTGATATCTGCTGTTTCTTTCCTGACATTGGTAATGTGTCTTCTCTCTTTTTCTTTATTAGTCTTGCTAGAAGTTTGGGGATTTTATTAATGTTTAAGAAAAGTTTTTGTTTTATTTGCTTTCTCTATTGTTTTTCTGTTTCAAATTTCATTGATTTCTGCTCTTTATTCTTTTTTTCCTTCTGTTTGCTTTGTGTTTATTTTGTTCTTCTTTGTCTGGGTTCTTGAGGCAGAAGCTTAGATTATTGATTTACGATTTTCCTCTTGTCTATTGTAACCTTTAAGTGCTATATACATTTCCCTTTCAACACTGCATTAGCATAGATTTTTTTTTATATATATTTTACATTGAGACTTCCTCATTGATTATTTAACAGTGTGTTGTTTAGGTTCCAAGCATTTGGAGCTTTTCATTTTATCTCTCTATTTTAATTTCTAGTTGAATTCCATTTTTGTTAAAGAACATGCTTTTTGTATGATTTCAATTCTTTTAAATTGGTTAAGGTTTTCTTTGTGGCCCAGGATGTGGTCTATCTTGGTATATGTTCCATGACCTCTTTAAAATATCTTTTGCACCTGTTGGGTGTGGTGTTCTGTATATGTCTATTAGATCCTATTGGTTGATGGTATTGTCGAGTTCTTCTGCATCCTTGCTGATAGAGTTCATAAAAGCTTCTTTCTGGTAGTTCTATCAATTGTTGAGAGATAGGTACTGAAATAAATTTCCAGATGTGATTGTGAATTTGCCTATTTCTTCTTTCAGCTCTATCAGTTTTTGTTTCACATATTTTTCAGCTCTGTTTTTTTTTTTTTTTTTTTTTTTTGTCCACACACATTTAGGGTTACAATGTCTTCTTGGTAGAGTGACAATTTTATCATCATCCAATGTCTCTCTCTGTTCCTAGTGATTTTCTTTTCTCTGAAGTGTGTTTTCTGATATTAATATAGCTACTCTTGCTCTCATTTGATTAACATTTATATGGCATATCTTTTTCAAAACTTTTACTTTCAACCCACCTAAATTATTACATTTGAAGTAAATTTTTTATAGGCAACATATAGTTGAGTCATGTATGTTTACCCCCTTGGCCATTTCATCTTTTAATTGATGTATTCAGAGCATTTATAGTTAATGCATTTATTGATATCTTAGGGCTAAAGTCTGCCATTTTATTCTCTGTTTTGCATTGCTCTCTCTGTTTTTTACTTCTCTGTTTTCTTTTTCCTGCTTTATTGTGAGTTACTGGAACATTTTTAGAGTTCCATTTTGACTTGTCTCTAATGTTTTTTAATATATCTTCTTGTACAAATTTTTTTAGTGGTTGTTCTAGGCATTAAATAACATAAACATAACATATCACAGTCTACTGGTAACATCCTTTTTACCAGTTTGAGTGAGGTACAGAAACCATACTACCCTTTATGTTCTTTTACCCTCTCCTGCATACGTATATTAATAATTTTCTTCACTGATTTCTGTACTTTCACTGAGAACTATCAAATAGTGTCATATTTTTATTCAACCATCAAATACAATATAGAAAACTCAAAAACAGAAGTAAAGTATTTTATATTTACCATTTTTTGTGCCCACTGACATTGCCAGGGTGCCTGCTTGTTCCAGTCCAAGGCTGGGATACACGAGTCAAGAAGAAAACCCAAGGAACTTACCACCATGTCATTCCTCATGTCCTGAGTTTCCTGGCTGGTATGCCTTCTTCTCTCCTCCTTTCACAAACTTCTTGTTCTTGTTTTATATATAATATTCAGGGCATTTAGTTGTACCTGGTAGAAGGAATAGTGAAAATTATGTCTGCTTCTTTCATCTTGTCCAGAAGTGGAGTTTTCTTGCAATTATAGTTTGTGGCTTGAAATTACCTTGCCATTTCTTCTATTCTGTTGCTTGGGATAAAATTTAAATTTATCTTTAAATAATCTGGACCTCTTATAGCAGATTTAACCTTTGGGAGGGGGAGAAGATGGAGATGGAGATACCAGAAAGCTATCAGGTAGAACAGCAAAAAGCAGCAAGTAGACCCAATAGATATGCTGAATAGATTTGTGTTGACAGCTGGGAGTTCCTTCCCCAGTGAGCTACATCAGTCTTTTTGATCAGGGCGTGATAATTCTTATATACTCTGTGCCTCCACTGCCTTATGAAATAAGAAAGAAAACTAAATTGGAGTCAGGAGACCTATGTTGCAGTTGACACTGTTGACCTTGAGCATGTGACTTCACCTTCCTCAGCTCTGTTTTATTCATCATTAAAATGTGCTTGGGTATGGATTATTTCCTAAGGTTTCTCCCAGCTCTTACGGTGTGTAATTACTCTTCGTGGATAGCTTCCCCACCACCACTACACACATCCACGCACGCTTCCACGGGCAAACGCTCAACAGCTACTTTGTCCTACAGAAGTCTTTAAGGAGGATTTGGCAACATCCTTCGACAAGACATTTAAAACCTCACTCATCAGTTTTTGCAAATCTTGTTCATTTAAATTGTCACAGCTCAAGAGCCCTGGGATTTAAACCTTGGAAAGGGTAAGGCTTGTCAGCAGAATTTCTGTGCTAATTTGTAAAGAGATGAGGGATATTAAAACTTTCCACTCTGCCAAAGGCAGTAGAGAGACTGCAGACAGGAAGCCCAGAGGAGTAGTGGAGGGAAAGTCACAGACGAAAGCCTGAACTCTTCAGACTCTGGTTTCTCCCCTGTCCTACCAGGGTCTCCAGCCCTACTGGGATAAAAGAGACACGAGCTTGAGAGAGAGAGAAAATCACAGCTGGTAGAGGAGAGCTGGGAAGGAACAGGCGTAAAAACAAGATCTGAGCCTAAACAGGTGGGAGATGGCCAGGATTTATGAAAGATCAAACAGATACCCACCCCCGGGGTACAAATGCGTCCCAGAAAAGCTTTTCTCATATGTTTCATCTCTGTTCTTTCTCATTTAAGCTACCAGAGATGATTCCATGGGTTAAAGTATTTCCAGGAAATGCTTGTTTACACATTAAATCCCTTAACATATAGTGATTGGACAAACTGTTCAAATCTATTAGAAGAAGGTAGCTTTTTAAAATTATTAATGCTTTCCATCTACCACTTTGTGAATACAATAATACCTGAAGGAATATTATTTTCTTCTCTCCTGGGCAGTCATTGAAAATCTCTGCATGTGTTGAGAGTTGTTTCTGGTAGAGTTTTTGAATAAGGCAAAAGAGACGGGCGCCATTATTAATTGGCCACATGAGAAACGAGATCAGTAGGATGTGGTTGGGAAGTTGAGAGAACAGAACCTTGGTTCTGGAGACCCCTCCGATTGGAAAAGAAGGACTGAAGGGGGCCGTGGAGAGGGACGGGGAAAGATGGCTAGCCCTGGATCTTTCATTTCCTCTGCCCCTCTCAAAATTCTTTTCAGGGAATATTTTGGTGGTGTCCTGGGTAATAAGAGGCTTTGATACTCAAAAGCTTGTAGTATCTAAAGAACTGGCGATGTTTTGGGTATTTTATGAACATTTTTTGC
The DNA here is from genome assembly GCA_008750895.1 of Mirza zaza. Taxonomy (NCBI): domain Eukaryota; kingdom Metazoa; phylum Chordata; class Mammalia; order Primates; family Cheirogaleidae; genus Mirza; species Mirza zaza. The sequence goes on from VSMD01089172.1 coordinate 87,171, forward strand.
AAGTGAAAATGAGCATGTTCTGTTCTCCCCACCTGGAGAGAGATTGAAGTGTGACCAGGAGGGTAATTTACATGGTATCTTTCTCTGGTCGGATCTCATCTCCCTTCAACTCTCCTTCACTTCACAACGGAAGGTCCACTCTATGGGCTCGATGGGGAATGCAGGAAAAGAGTGTGCCCACAAACCTCTCAGGAAATGCAGATCAGCGGGGAGACAGCCCCAGTGTCAGCGATAGCTGCACAATGCTATCTGTATTACTGCAACAATGCTTAAAACGCTTTGCGTCCCTAAGGCCCAAGATTACGAAAGAAGAGATCACAAAGAAATAATAAAGTCTATGATAACATGGTTACATGGTGCCAACAGAGCCAAAATTTGCTAATAAGAAGAATGGCCAACAGACAAAATGTAGCAGAGTGAACACTGAGGACTGGGAGAATGTATTGGATTTTACCATTAGGAGGTTCTCGGTGCTAAGGCAAGAATGGCTTTAGTGGAGTCATTCGGGACTGGAAGCTTGATTCTACTGAGACGCAAGGGAATGAATGGCCCCAAGGACTGGAGGACGGAGGACGGGAGGCTGTGCGGCTCTCTCAGCGGCTCCAGCTCCATGAGGGCACGGCAGGCCCTGGCACACTGGGGGCAAAGCTTGCACGGGAGCCTGAGAAGCGGGAGACTCTGGCAGTGGAGTGAGAGTTTGGGAACGCAGGCGGAGGAAGGGAGGGTTTAGCATAAGAGGAAACAAGGCAGTGAGTAAAGAAAAAGGCAGGTAATGAAGACATAAACTGCTACATTTTTGTATGGAAACTGATGGTTATAAAAGCAAAATCAGAAGTCACTGACCTACAAAATTTGGCTTTGGCATGAGTCCCTGTGGTGGCAGGACGTCTAAGGTGGTAACTGTCGTGGATGCACTGAGATGCGGGGTGGGCCTTTGCCTTGCCGCGTTAAGGGCAGACACCCTAGGCGTGCACAGCGACAGACCCGGCTCTGGTCTCTCTGCGCTGGGACATCTCGAGACACGTGGGGCGGGGAAGGGCCCGGGCTGGTCCTGGCGGGGACTGTCTTGCAGTGAGCAGGCACCCTAGGTATTAAAATAGGGCAAAGGAAAGTGAGGCAAGGATCAGGGAAGTTTTCCAAATGCCTCAATGTGGTCTCTGAGGTCTCTCAAACCCCCTTTCCAAATGGCCCTGCCTTCCCAACAGCCTTGTCCCTGTGGCCACCATGCCAGCACCACTGTGAGTAGATGGACCTGATCCCCTCCTACCTGGTCCATGTCATTCAGCATCGCGCGGTACACCTCCTCCTCCTCTCTCTGGCCTTCCCAGATGACCGCCGCCCTGTCCTCCCTGAGTCACGGTATACAGGTGGAGAGTTCACACCGCCGTGTCTATAAATGTGGGTTCTGGGTAATTTGGCTACTTCGTAGGTGTGTAATTGAGGCGAGTTACTTAACTCGCTCACCTTTGGTTAAGTATGTAGTCCCATATTTGTGTAGTGTCTGACACTCACAGTGAGTGCCTAGTCCGTGTTAGCTATGCTTACTACTCATATGTCCTTTGTCAGAATCCAACTCCAGGCAGAGTTGGGAAGGACTGGAAGCTAACCAGGGTCCCGATCATCACACTGCGATATCACATTAGCCACCGCTATAATTGACAGACGTCCCTCTCAGTATGCGAGTTCACACTTCAGACCTTCGCCAGGGTCCTCAGACCCACATGTTCTCCCCAGAGTCAGAGGAAACTCAAAGGCCATCACTGGGGGGGGGGGGTGCTCCAGCCAGCACTTACACACATCATGTGGACCTTGGAGGATGAGAAAGACATTCGTTCATGCCTCCAGATGCTCCAGTCTAGAACTGCATTATTTACACTTCACATGAAGATGCTTTCTCAGAACTAGATTGTCATCATGTCCTAATCCCTTTAAGATTGAGATTAGGCAAAAGAACCATATTTTAAACCATTGGGCGTTAGTCATTTTTGTTCCACGTAAAGACAGCCACAGTGGTTCTTAAGAGTTATTACTGTCTCTCCTGACTCACTGGTAGGCTTCTAATTATTAGATAATGAGAGGGAAAGAGGAAGAAAATATCATTTATTGATCCACTTAGTAAAATCACCTCTGAAAGTCACCTGCCAGTGCTTGGCATATATAGGCACCACTTAAATAATAACTTCTTTTCTTTCCATTCTCTTATCATCCTCCATCCTTTCACCACTTCCTCCCATTGCATAAATCTTGGAGGGACCAACATCATTATTTAAGAGTATGTCTATAGTGGGGAAAGATTTAGTCAGACAAGGGATCGGCAAGACAAAGAACTGAGGGCATTCGGAGTGAGCCAAGTGCTGAGATCCCAGTGGTCACCTACCTCTCTTACCTCTTCCTGCTTGAGACCAGGGACCCCTGGGTTACGGGAGGGGAGGGGTCTCTCTACGACTTACGGGTTCTCATTTGCAGCTGCACAGCATAGGGGCCCCCTGAGAAAGCTGCGGGTGAAATGCCCACAGCGACCTTGTTTTAACTTTACCACCACTTACGGATCCTATTTCCTAATACAGTCACATTCTGAGGTCCTGGGGGTTAGGCCTGCAACATACTCGTTTTGGGGAGGAACCGGATTCGGCCCCTAACACGGTCCCTTCCTCTTCCGTGTGGGAGACACGCCATTCCCCACGCCGCTCACCTTCCACCTCTTCCCATCCTTCTTGTTGTTCCAGCATCTCCCCTGCCCAGCTTCCTGAGGGGACCCGAGCCTCACAGCAGGCAACGCAGGGGCTGACCGTGCAGCGCGGCAGGCATGGGGTGGGCTTTAGTCACCTGGGCATCAGCACCTGCCCCTGCAGACGACTCCATAGCTGGCGCCAGAGTTAAGCAGGGCCCAGGCACAGGGGAGAAGGGTCACAAACTCCTCCTGCCAGGAAACGGACTGGCTCAGAGCTGGGCCATTATTGTCATAATCTCCAGATGGCAGGCGGCAGGCTGCACCAGGCTCCGTGGGCATCTGCCACCGCACGTCACGTCTCCACCTGGGAATAGTACTGGAAGAAACCGGAGGCTGAAGGGCCTGTTTTCCCAGAGCCCATTCTCTTTCCTACTGTAATATATACAAGCAGCTCCAACAACCTGCTAGAAATCTCCTGTCTATGCAGGAGCAAATCACCTTCCCCTATTAAGAGCAATAATTCCTGATGCTGTGTAAATGTTACATGGCTTTCTTCCATGTGATCGAGTTTGATCATGAGGCTAGTCTCATGGGGTCAGCCAGACTAGTGTAATTATCCGCATTTTAGGGATTAAGAAACAAGTTTAAATAAATGAGACAAGGACATGGGTTGCGATCCACTCTCCTGCAAGGTCTGCCTTCTCAGTTATACGCTACTTACCTCATTTCTTCCTCCCTCTCAGCACTGCCCAACACGTGGCCACGCACATGGACTCTTTGCATCTTTGGCTGTCTCCATGCAAGCATCACTCACCAATTAAAGAGGTCAGTGGAAGGTGAGGTCCTGATGTGAGTCTGGCAATATATTGGCTTCCCAGGGGTTTGATGTACTGTATGTTTTCCTAACATTCATTAAAATGATTATTAAATCCTTAAGTTAGATTATTAATTTGGGATATACTCCCCATCTCACGGTCTCTTCCCACCGCTGTGATTTCTCTGTGGAGCTACAGAGGTGTCGGATAGCACTGTTTTTCAAACTCTTGGCTGCAATCCACAGAGTAAGAGATAAATCACATTGCAACACAGTAGTCACATACATACGCACAGATAAAACAAAAGCCAGCTTCACAAGATAATACTTAACCTGAGTGTGACACAGGCTATTTTCTATGGTATTTTTTAATGCTTGTTGTGATCCACTAAATTTATTTTATGACCCAGTAATAAGTTGCTACCTGCAATTGGAAAAAATGATCTACAGAATGTTCCATCCGAACGTTGAAAGCCTGGCTTTCCATTTTGTTTGCACAGCCAGGGGAAGGAGATGCAGGAGTCGGGCTGTAGGGCTCCTGGGACCCTCTCATTCCACATCCCTCCTGGCCACTCGGGCTCAGCAGGCTATGGCCACCGAAGGAGGAGGAGGGGGTTTCCTGGCCATGAGGGCACTGTAGCCCCAAGGTCGTTGGACTCAGGGTGAAAGTCAGGGTCTCTGCCACACATCGAGAGGGAATCGTGAGACCCACACACTGCAGAGATTCACAGATACTCTCCCCCCACACTGTGGTGGAGTGACTGACGATCCTACCCTAAATACTTCACCTCGTCACCCTCCCAACCCCATCTGAACTGAAATGGAGCTGCCGTGCCCACAGAGTGGATAGTTACCTGTGTGATTTTTTTACAGAGATATTTTAAAGCCCCATTCTGAAGCATCCCTCCATAAGTGCCTGAGATGCCAGGATTTTATTCCGCTAGGATTTTATTCTTTTGGTTTAAGCGTACCATCCTAAGATTATTCTAGATAAACCCTAATGGAGTTTCTAAGGCTCTTCCCTTCTAGTCTGGCCTCACCTATAAGTTCCAGAAGTCAATTCCTCTCTTCCAGGGAAACCTAGAGCAGCGGCTGCTGCCCTTTCTTTGTGGCCGAGAAGAGACCTTCTGGGCACCGTGGTGAAGCTCGGGGCACTTCTTCTCAGAATAACATTTTTACACGTACAAAGTAAAATGTACAGGATTGCAAAGGAAATTAGTTTTATGTGGTTATATATATATATATATACACACACACATATATAATCAGCTATTTTCATCAAATGTTACAATTTTTGCATATACCTCAAAATATTGTTTATCCTCATTCCTTATTGAAATTCTAAAAACAATATAGTATCAAAATATTTTTCAAGCTGTATTACTTGTTTAACCCCTTGAATAAAATCTAGAGGCAGGTTTAATAAATAATCTAGAATAGTGACAAGAACAAATAATATTTCAAGGTATCTGTAAAAATCACCATGTGGTGAAAATAGACTTTTCACTGGCGGAGAAGTCTCAGGTTTTGGCACCACCGCTGTGGTTTGTCTACCTCCACGACAGAAGGAAAGGCTAGATTACAGTTAGAGCTTAATGAAATTAAAGATGTAAATTCTTCTCACTCAAGTTCATGGATTCCCTGTATTCTGACCCACCAACCCCACATGGAGAGCCTAGGTCTAGAGCACTGTCTGCTACGTCAAGCGTTTCCCTTCCTGTCACGTCCTTCTAGGCTCTAATGCTTCATGTGGTGAGCCCAGTTCTGTGAGCATTGTGCACCTGCCTCCCTTCCCCCATGTGCCCTTCCCCCTGCCTCTCTCCCCTGCCCTCGCGGCCAGCCAGGTTGGAGCAGCCCCGCTGCTCTGAGTGGGGCCCACACTCCACAGTATCTGGACATGGCCTTCAGGATGAAGTTGGACTCCAAGCAGTCCCTAAATCAATCATTCCTCCCCTGGACTTTGGTCAGAAGATCTGTAAGTATCCCCACGTGTTGATGATGTGGAGGAGAGCCTGCCCCTATTTAAGGCAAAGCCTACTTCGTCGTCCGCCCCTGCAAACAAACGATAGCTCATGTCTCGAACCTTGGCTCCAAAAGATGGATCTTTATTTGGCGAGCAGGAGTCTGCTGAGCTCAGCACAGACCTGTTGACAGCAGAGCCGAGACGTCCCGCCACTTACCCAGGAAGACCAGTCCTTGTACCAGACGATGCAAAGGAGAATGCCTTTGTGGATCAGTCATGCCACTCAGTGACATATCTGCGTGTAAAAATACAACATGGCATGGTGAGACAATGGCAAATAGAAGTGTGCATGTCCTGTCTAAAAGCAATCAATTTCATTTTTTCTTTTAAAGTATATACTCTGGGCTGGGGGACTTCAACTCAGAGCATCTGACACAGCTCTGAAGCCAACATGTGGAGTCCTCTCGAAAGACCACCAGGACCACCTCCACAAGCTCTCCAAGATGCAAGGGCACTGCCTAACCAAGTCCCTTTAGGGCAAGGAAGAGAAATGGGTTTGCCTTGGTCCCGGCATGTGGTTAGGAACTGAGTGCATCACTATACTAAGGGTCACAACCATTTTAAGATCTCGGCCAGAGAGTTTTAAAAAAATTCTCAGTTTTCAGAGAGGTAACTATTACAAAATTCTTACCTTTGAGGGGGAAAAAAGGTAAAATTAACATAAATAGCCCAGAGAAATTAGAGTGTTTAGGGGCTGTCTCTAACATCGGGGATAAAAAAGGACGATGACGTCTATGTCTTTGTGTACTCGTTTTTGTGACCCCCATCAAGACACAAAATCTTAATTTGGAGGCATCCCAGAGAACCAGTTTTTCTGTTCTTAGGTTCATACTTCAATTCTTTTGACACAAGCCCCTAGGCCCACTATCTTCAGGTCTAACCCAGGGAGGGCTGGCAGGCCTCTGGGAGAACGGGCTAGGTTAAGAATGATGTTTAACACTTGGGAGGGGCCCGAGGAACATTCAGGAAAAGAGGACCATCTGCGGAAGCGAGGCAGGGAACGCCTGTGGATGAGATGGGAAGGGCTAATCTGGGAGTAAGAAACCACACTGAGCCATTCTGCTTTTCCCACCCAGCCCAAGTGGCGGGGGACTTGAAGTCATCTAATCTGATTAAAATACTACCCTCCCTCTCTCCTTCTCCCAAATCAAGCTGGCCCCAGGCTTTTGGACAGGATGACAGGATGCAATCCGCACTCAGAAAATGCGCAGCAAGCAGACTGGGTAGAGTTGCCGTAGCAACAGCAAGACTTCTTGAAATCTGTGCGGGCTAGGCGGAACTGGAGGCGGGAGGGAGACCCTTCCCAGCTTAGGGAGAGATGCCTCCTGTTGTCCCAGGACTGACCTGCAGGGGCAGCAGAGGAGAAAGACACAGGACAGCGGCCTCACCTGGAGGGCTGGGGGGTGGGGGAGTGTGGCACTTACTATTACTTCCTGTGAACAGGTGCGCCTTTCCCTTGGAGGGGATGTTCAACGTCTCATCCAAGTTTAACCACAAAGCAATTCTTCTACCCTGCTGTGTGGCAGGAGCATCGCACTGGCGTCTGAGTGAACTGAGGCACGGGCACTTAGATGCTTGAAATGACCACGTGAGTCTGTTCCCTGCTCCTGGAACACAGCAAATCCAGCCAGAGGAGTAACACGCCTGCTGATCTAAGCACTGTCTCGTGGTCCTGTCTGGTTAACTCCTGTGTGAGGGTCTGGGGTAGGAGTGGTCCTCAGATTGTTCCTCCATGGCCTTGTTACTATGGAGTCAACTCATCATCTTTCAGAATGGTTTATGTCCCTACTCTACTAAACTGCAGAGCATGTGCTATTTCCTCAGTAGGGGCAACGGCACATGGCAAACGTGGCAGTGGGTGTGTATAAGAGAGTGACTCCCTGGCCAACCTGGGGGAACCTCCTAGAATGTCTGCCTCGCTGGGCCACCACACTTTCGGGCCTGGTTCTGAGCTTCACAGGGGCAGCTCGACACAGTGACACTCTGACAGAGGCATGGCAGTCACAGGCACAGGCCATCCTGGAGACCACGTGACAGTGTATCAGAATGATTTCCCAAGTGGAAACTCAGACACACGGGTTTAAATCAGGCATCATTGTTTACTGGCTGTGTGACCTTGGATAAGGTTATTTAGCCGCTTCTCTAAGCCGCCTCTGTGAGACAGAGGTAATAATGTTAACAGCACCAGCCTCGCATGGTGGAGAGGATTAAATATGCTTACATTTACACAAGTGCCTAGAATAATACATGACAGTGTAGAGGTCCTGGTGTTAACCCTGTACAGTAGTACAGGTTGCACACTATACAAAGTACAGGTTGCACACTATACAATTCCGCAAGATACCCTCAGTCAGACTCCAACGTGAAGGGTGCCCCCAGAGTTGTGCTATACAGGAGAGCCCTGAAATATGAATCCCCGCCGTGCAGGGTTACTGTAAAGATTATAGTTGAATGCACGTGAAGTACTTTTTGCATTGTAGACACTGTAACGCAGCTTCTCGTAGTATTTTTACTGGAAGTTTTATCTGGCAGTTTAACAGCCGCATTTGCACAGAGTACTTCTCCCTGTTGGTCAGGTTTGCACAGACCAAATCTGTTTAAAAGGCAGCTGAAGAACTTTGAATAAGTGATAGCAAGCTGAAAGTCATCTCAAGGTCATCCTCATTCTATGGGTGTGGAGGGTTCCCGATTCCAAGGGTGCCACTCTGGACTGCCGGGATTCACCGTGTGAAAAGAAACCCTCCCACGCCAGACATGAGCCTCGAAACGCTGGCACAGCTTTACGCTTTAGTTCTCCTTTTTTTGGTCTGTCTCGGTTGCTAGGCGCCTCTCTCACTGCATTACCTCATGGGCCTGCTACAATTAATTAGATAACCGCATCTCTTACATTAGTTAATCTTTAAATTGGTCTCCTCCTAATGAAATTTTAGGGAAGGCCCACAGGCTCCGTGATGAAATTTGAAAGGCCCCTTAGTCTCATCAGCCACAATTTTTAGGAATTATTAACTTAAGCAGCATTACAGCCCAAATAACCTATTGAGGATGAAATTCAAACACCCCGTCTCTCCGTGCTCACTCTCAAGTGCTGCTCGACACATTTTCCCCGTGTTGTAACCAACCTGTGCACCCCCCCCCTTTTGCTCTGCCTTTTTGGTACTGTGTTATCTCATAAACAAAACTTCGATATTAATCATTTTTTAATGGCAAGTTATTGCAACAAAATATCATTCATCCCAGCATGCTGCATCCCTCCAGCGAGGCCTTTGAAGAAGCTTAAAAATCTAAGCCAGCAGATAGGGTGTCTCCGTGACACAAAGGACATGAAAGACAGCAAACACACCGAGAAACGAAATAAACGGAACGACACTAGAGCTGGGAGTGTCTCAGGGGACTCTCTGGTCCAATCCTTTCATTTTTACAAATGTGAAAACTGAGGCCATTGATTCCCCCTCCAGCTCTTGGGACCAGCTCTGGCGGAGGAGGAGCTTCTGTGGCATTTGGGGACCAGGCCAGAGGGGTCACACAGCCGGTGACAGGCGGCCGCTGTGCAAAGGGCCAGCCCGGAGGCATCCATCCTCAGGTCCGCCCTTACAGCATCCCGCGGAGGGGAAAGGAAGGCGTCAGAGCCAAACATGTGGCATGCATCCCCTCCCACCCAGCACTCGGAGGTGTGAAAAGACATCCCAAACGGGAGATCCCAAAAGAGACAGGCAGCGAGGAACTCTCACACGGCTCGCTTCGCCTCAAGACAGAGCTCGGCGTGCCAAGCACGGGGGCGACGGTCGCGGGGGGAGGGGCTTGGAAAAGTCACACGTGGCGGCTGCAACATGAAGACCCCCTCCCAGGGCCCCTCCCCCACCCACGAAGTCACATAGACTGGCATGGGAGGGACTTTAGAAGACAGCCGCTCTCACTGCTTCCCTTGACGGGTGTAGAGACCCAGACCCGGGGTCGGAAGGGTCTTGCTCAGGGTCACGCACAGAATGAGGGGCTGAGCTGGCTACAGAATGGAGCTGCCCCAACTCCAGCCCAGGACTCTGTTCTAGGGTTCCTCCTTTGCTGGGTGCAGGGAAAGCAAGTCGCCACAACTTGTGGAGAGAGGGGTATAAAAGATGATATCAATTTATTAATTAGGCATGAATGGACTCCAGCAAACCAGTCACACATTCTCCTAGATGCCACCATTTGTTACTTTGGTGACTCTATCCGGCTATAGCGTGCTAGGCAAAATGAGTAGCTTGCATGCTTCTGTTTCTTCACCTGTAAAATGGGGCTAATAATTGGCCCTATTTCGTGAGTGTTTGTGTGAGTTAAGCGGGAAGCATTTCTGCCGTGCTGTTCTGCGTGGGATAACATACCGTTCCGCCCCACAGTCGGCTGCTGCCGCCGCCCTGCAGCCTTCCTCGCGGGAAAGCTTCCATTCCTCCAATGGGTTTACATCATCCACTGTCTTCCCAACGTGACATCTGTGCATCGCTGCCTTCGAATCAGGAGTTGCCACAAGTTCCAGACCAGTATTTCCCAAGCCGGAGTATCTCCTGAGAGTTATGAAGCCTTGAAGTAGCTTTTTTCATCCTATTAATTATAGATTTGGGAAAATCTACCTCATCCCTTGAGGGCAGAGAGATGTCCCCAGAGTGCCTGGCTCCCCTCTCTCCTCTGCAGAAAGTTCCTGTCCTTTTGATCGCTCTGGTCCTAATCATCTGGGAAGAGAGCGGCCCCGGGGACTGAATTAGGGCTGAAAGCAGGTGACAAGAAAGAGACCCAGGAAGAATGACAGCCCCGGGAAAGGGCGCATTGCAGGTCTCCCTCTTCCTCTGGGAGCGGCTCTGTTCTAAAGGATGTAGAGCGAGCTGAGGGAGACTTGGGGAGGCAGGAAGGTGGGGGGTGGGAACAGGAGGCTGCAGAAAAGAATTTGGTTTTCGTTTAGCCTCCAAGAAAAACAGGAGAGAAAATGGTAAGCTAACCCTCTGTTTAGTTTGCCCAGAATCCTTCAGAGGGGTCAGCACGGCCTCCCTGGAGGTGGCCTCCAATCGCAGGGGCTCCCTGTGCTGCCCCTGCTGGGACCCAGTACCACTGCGGGGACTCCCCCAGGCAATGCCAGTAGAGGTGGCTGCTGACCCGAGTGTGCTCCTGGTGGCCTCCGAGGGGAAAAGAGGGAAGGTGACGGTGCTAGTGCTGGCACATTCCTTGCTTCCTATTCCAAATTGCAGAGCACTTTCCCGAGAGCTCAAGGACTGGCCAGAGGAGCAGATAGTAATACTCCTGTTTGCACAGAAATGACTCTTACAGGCCAGGCACAGTGGCTCACGCCTGTAATCCTAGCACTCTGGGAGGCCGAGGTGGGAGGATTGCTCAAGGTCAGGAGTTCAAGACTAGCAAGAGTGAGACCCTGTCTCTACTAAAAATAGAAAGAAATTAGCGGAACAACTAAAAACATATAGAAAAAATTAGCCAGGCATGGTGGCTCATGCCTGTAGTCCCAGCTACTTGGGAGGCCGAGGCAGAAGGATTGCTGGAGCCCAGGAGTTTGAAGTTGCTGTGAGCTAGGCAGATGCCACAGCACTCTAGCCTGGGCAACAGAGTAAGACTCTGTCTCAAAAGAAAAAAAAAAATAAATGGCTCGCACAGCTGCCAGAAGTTGGGGGAACTCAAAACACTTGTCCTGAACACGAGTGAGGCAGGAAGAAATACAGTTAGCCCTGGAGGGAGCACCTAGAGAGCATTTCTTCCGGATAAGGTATGTGCATCCTCATTTTATAGACGAGGCACTGGAGGCCCAGGGAGATGCAGGGCTTGTCCAGAGCACTGAGCTTTTCAGCAGTGGAGGAAAACTAGAACCTGGGCTGCTGCAGCCTCGTCCTCCTCACACGCCCAGCCTCCTCCCCAGGCAGTCTGGAGCCTTTTCTAGGGTGTCGTGTGACCCCAGAGCCTCCCCAGGGAGCTCTGTGCATGTCTACCTTCTCAAATGCCCTCCTGCCCCGTCTTTTCTTCCTCCTAGGTCACCACCTCATTCTGAAAGTAACTTAAATAACCAGCCCTGCTCTTACAACTTCTACTCCGCTCATCAGCACTAAAATTTATAATTTTTAGTAAAGAAATGGGCTCATTCGGATATGTTTATTTGTACAGCTCACATCTTTATTAAGAAATTCTCAACATGTAAGAAAATAAAGGAAATGCAGCAAATAATATTGAAACTCATACTCCAACTTAAGAAATAAAATATTATAGATCCAGTCAAAGCCCCCTGTGCACGCCACCCCCCACCAGCCTCACTCCCTCTCACTCCGTCTCTTCCAGACCTGACCAGAGACACGGCGTTGGCTGTGCCTCATCCATACGGCTCTTTGGACCTGACACGTCACACAGCTGGATCTCGCTCTGCGGGTCCACAGGAATGGCCACACAAGCTGAGACCATTTCTAAGATCCTATGATCTTAAAAATCAATGGGAAAAAATTACAATTTCTTGTGATCTTTAAAATTTTTGCAAAAAACATTAAAAACCCTCTTGTTGTAGGTTATAAATGTATAGGGAAATTTTTTAATATGGTGCATCAGTGTTTAAATACTGATTTTTGTCTAAATTATTTAATTTAAAACATTAGAGACATTGAGAATTTTATTTTATTTCTTTGTAAAAGAAATTGTTTTATTTCTTTGTCAAAAACTTCGTAAGAGTAGTTTGAACAGGGCTTGCTGCTTTCTTCTCGCACATAACTTACAATACAGAGCGAACACGCTTTCTGTGCTTTGCAAATTTCCTTACTCCCTTCTAAGTTTGGATCACCTTCCAACCTTTTATCCTTCGCACTTCCCATTCTGTACAATGTTACGGAGAGTTCCTTTAACGCCAAGGTTTCGCCGGCGTCACTTCCTCTGGAACATCTTCCTCTGTTTCATCACGAACACTTTCCTCATTAATCTCACTAAGAGGTCCCTCACAAGGCTTCTATGGCTGTGATCTAGAGTCCCCCAAGTGGTGGCAGTGTCCACATTCCCACGGCCAGCTCCATCTCCTGCAACTCCATTTCCATTTGATTTGAATTCCACTGTCAGCATGATCACTTTTTGTTTCTTTATGTGCTTTCATCTCTGTTGGCTAATTTCCTCTTTAGATCACCCTTTCTGCAAAATGTCACGTGGGTGTATCACTGGAAGACACGGAGGCAACATAGCTGCACGCTCTGCTGTCTGTGCACGAGTTGGATGCAGATGTGCAGTGACCGGTTGCCCGACCCGACAGACTGTGAAAGAAGAGATCATGATGCACATGTGTGGTTTATGGAGACATGTGTGGAATGAAGTACTAGCATTAAAGTTTGTACTCTGTACAATTACTCACAGTCAATATTCTAAGGTAACTCAAATTTTACTTGTGTTGTTGGGGGACTGGTTCAACTAAACCATAACAGCAATCCAAGCATATTGGAATTGAGCGGAGCAAAGACGGAATGCACTTTATGCTGCATTATATATGTAATCTCAAAGCAATATATGGAATTGTTTTTCATGTTTTTAAATTTTATATAAATGCTGATCATACTGCATGAATATTTCTTCATCTTCCAATACTACCTTTTTTTCCCGTTTGCGTATCTGTGCAGATCTCCACTGGGTGAGGCCAGGAGCTCTGACCCTCCCACCAGCCGAGGAGACCCCGAGGACAGAGTCTGGTCTCTCCTTTCCCTGAGCTCACGTGAGAACCCCCAAAGGCGCTGTCCATGGCCCTGCTGAGAGAAGGATGGATGGAACTAACCACAAATAGTTTGTGTCGGGGTCACACCTCAGCTGCTGGAGAAACCATGCAGGGAGAGGCTGAGAGATCCCTGCGGGCAGAGGCCCCGTCCCCAACAGCAAAACGTCATGCCCCAGCGAGCCCTTGGGATGCAGCTGTAGCTTTCCCGTCTCTGTCATGTCCCCACTGTTCACTGCCCTTTAGAGCTAAATTAACTTTAATAGCACACAATTTTCTCAAGTGCTAGAGAGACAGACGGGTTACAAAGAGAGTGCTGTTACCACTTCCTCTTCCTTCTGGATTCCCAGGTGGACATTAATAAGTCATTTCATCTGACACTTGGCCCCTGCCCCCAGGAGAAGTAACCAGGAAGATGGTATCAGGCCCAGAACTGGCCGTTAAAACTCTAAGCTTCCCACCTTGCCTTTCTTGTGAGTGATGGGACAAAAAGCACATTGCCCACTTCCGGTTGTCTGGGCGGGGGGGCTGTATTTGTAATGCAAGGGGGCCTGCATTTAAGCATGCCTGTGTGTGAGCTTTGACCCTGAGTAGAAATGAGTAGGGTGTGTGTTGTGTGGGTGCACGTGTGTCTTGATCACGTCTGTATCATTGGTGTTTGGCATTTGGGGGTGCACGGCAAGTATCTGCTGAATAAACGTCGCCCATGAATAACAACGGGGTTGCACGCTGAGTGCATGCCCCTTTCATTTCAGTAGCATGTCCCTTCCCTGTTCCTTCCTTTGTATCAGGAGAGCCAGCTGGAGCCCACACTGCACAGTGCGTGTGCAGGGCAAGTTTGGAGACTACGTACCTACTGCCTCTGGGGTGTGTGTGATATGAATGGGTGTTCATGAGTGAGTGAGTGTGTTTTTCATCTGAAGCAAAACCTACTGCCAAATGTTGGCCCATCTGCCTTAGGAAACAATTGCAGGCTGGGATTCCAGAGCACCCCTCTCATCCTTGTCCTCCCAAGCTTGGCAGTGTCCCCTCCTGGGCTCCAGCTGCCCAACTTTGTCCCTTCCCTCTCCTCCCCATGCACAGCACCTAGGAGAGGAGCCGCAGCCTTATCACCCCCAGCCAGCCCCAGAGCATAGAAGAACCTTCCTCACGTCACGTGGGCTGTCTCCAGGCTCAGACCTGTGCCTCTCTAAACTGGGAGTCAGCTCAGGGAGCTGTAAGGGAAAGCAAGTGCTAACCCTTCCCCAGCATGTGGGTGCACACGCATGTGCATGTATGCAAAGGCTCAGGAACATGAACGCTCCAAATGGCTGGGCTCTGTCCCAGGTCCCAAATGAGTATTCCAGGGTCATGGCACAGGGTGACTAACCTAGGAGTCCTTTCTGGTGACCAGTGCTGTGACTGATGGCCCAGCCCGCCCATATCTGGGGTCTACTTGCTGAGTGAAAACACAGACACCAAACAGTACCTTATCAGGCTAGAACCCGGCTGGGTGGTGCCAGTCTAGTGCAAACTGGGTGGCACTGACGGACAGGAGGACGGCAGCCCGGCGAGGGAGCTGAGGGGCAGCCTCGGGGGATGGCAGAGCTCACCAGGGCCCAGAGAGTGAGGCGGGATTTGCGCAAAGGAAGACGGGCAGAGGCTTTCAGATAGAGAGCCAACTGGGGTACCAGGAGGAGGCTGGGGTGGCGTCACCGCACCTGGAAGCAACTGATCTTACTAAACGCTTCCGTTCAGCAAGCGCTATGTATTCACGTGCGTCTGTGTGACCCTGAGGAAAGCACATGCTCATGCATCCACTCCGCATCTGCTGCCCACCAAGCGTGTGCCGGGCACTGCGCCGGGCCCAGGAGGGTACAGACAGGAGACTGTCTTTCACAGATGGCGGAGCCGAGGCGAAGGGGAGACTGACTTGTGCAAGGTTGGGGGCCAAGCAGTGAGGACTGGACCCAGGTCTGCCTAACTCCGAGTGCTATGCGTGCCATATGGAACGGAGCTAGGATGACTAGAGGAGCCACATGGAGGAGGCTGAATACGCCAGACGTATGTGGGCTGAGGGGACAAAGATAATGACGATCCGGGTCAGGACCTGAGGTTTTCTTGAAAAGTGTCTTGGAGCGCCCAGGAGCTGCCGAGACTGAGCGATCGGTATCACAGCAGCAGCGGGGAGCCAGGAAGGGAGGGCACAGGTGGGGAGGCGTGTGTGGCTCTGGTGTTCCAGGTGACTGTGTCTCCTTAATACTGACACCATCCCCAAGGCGTCTGCAATAGGTCCGTAAAACCTGCCCTGGTCTGAATCCATGAATACATGTATAGGTCATCACTGTTCTCCAAGTGCCAGTTAATGGTCCCATAAAACATATCCCATTATGGCCAGCAGGGCTTCCCAACTCCAAGCCCTCTTTTTATTTTAAAAACAAACTCTTAAAATCATTCCGTGATGAGGAAAGCACTCACGCTGACATTTCCAAGGGGGAGAAAGGAGGATGGAGTTCTCGGTGCTCCCTGCAGCTGTGCCAGGGCTCTGGCTGCTGCCTGGGACGTCATGTGACTCTCCCGGTACTTGTTCCTCTCTGTCCCTTAGCAGGGACATGTATGCACATTCCTGTTTCTCAAGGTTGCTGTGAGCATAATTAGTTTACCTTAGCCCAGCGCCGTGCTCCCTCCCCACAAGCCTCTGAGATCGTCTCTGTAATTATTATAACAAATCTCACCGAGCCCTCAGGCTGCTGAGAGATCTGAGCTGACTGGACTTGAAACCGTGTGTGGCTTTTGCTTTCATTTTGTTGCGATTGCCTCCCAAGTTTACCCCTCCACCCTGCCCCTGTCTCTGAGGCTGGCGGCGTGACATGGTGATCCCTCGGGTGTCCTGGGCGTGACCATGCTATTAACGCCCCTCCAACTCCGTCATCCCTCCTCTGCACTCCTCCCCACTATTGGCATCAAATCCATCCAACAAACACTTACTCATTGGGCACCCACCTCACGCAGGCCCTGCAGGGTGTCGGGGAGGAGGGCTGCAGCCCTCCTCTTCATGGAGTCTCCGATCTCCCATCACCGTCCTCCCAAGGAGCTCTGGCAAGAAGCCAAGGAATCGCCTTGGGTGTGCCTTTCCCTCACCTCTCACCCCAACCAGTTACCACGTCCCCTCAATACCGGCCCCTTGAGCTTCGAATCTGCCCCTTCCTTTCACCCCCCCAGCCTGGTGCAGACCTTCCTGTCACTGGGCCGAACTGCTGAGCCCTTGCTGGCCTCGCTCTGGCTTCTCCCAGCCCGTTGTTCTAACTCCCTTAGGGGCCACCGTCTCCATCATAGAAACCAGGCCACTGCCTCCAACGTCATAGCCATGGCCACCTGCCCCAGCCTAGCCCTGGCCTCGCTCCTCACCTCGCACCACACGCAGTATGCGGCACACGCGTGGTCCACTCGGTTTGCGGAACCCGTGAGATCCCTTTGCCTCGTTGATGTGATTTCCTCCAGGAGAAAATCCTTTCTCTCCACCCCCCGCCATGCCCCACCCCATCTACACACTCACACACCGTCACCCTTTCCCCACTGGGTGCAATCTACCTGTCCGTCCGGGCTCTACTCGAATGCTGCCACTCTACAGAGCCCTCCCGGGTCCCTGGATGGAAATGATCCATCTCTCTTCCGTTTTCTCAAAACGCTTCATTTGCACCTTTGTGCCAGCATTTGTCACACTTTATTCTGTATTCTGCTGAGTTCTGTTCATGTTACTTTCCCAACACTGATGATAACAGTCATAATAATTAGTGTTGATTCAGTGCTTGTGCTCATCACATGACATGTATTACCTCATTTAATTCTCAGAAGAACCTTACGGAGAATGTGTGCTAAGTTCCCTATTTCACAGAGGAGGAAGCAGGTTCAGACAATGTCATCGCATGCCGAGGTCATACAGCCGGTTTGGACCCTGGAGACTGCACCCTTTCCCACGCCCATGCGCCGCCTTTGGGAGGCTATGAGGTCGGTGTGGGGGGTGGGGCTCAACTCTGATGTCACTGTGCCCCTCGGCCTTCAGTGCGAATCCAGGCACAGGGAGGCAGGTCACCAGCACTTGCCAATTAAGACATGAAGGATCCATTGGCTAAAGAGGTCAAGGACAGGAAATAGAGGGGATGTCAGGATAGAAGAGAAGAGATTCCAGGGTTCCCTTAAACAGCATACCCTCCTCCACTTACATATACCTTTTTCCTCCTGCATCCATTTCCTAGGGCTACCGTAGCAAAGTACGGCAGACAGAGTGGCTTAAACCAACAGAAACATATTCTCTCATAGTTCTGGAGGCTGGACGTCTGAAACTGAGGTGTTGGCAGGGCCATGCTTCCTTTGGAACCTCTAGGGAGAGTATTTCCTTGTCTCCTGCAGCTGCCGGTAGCCCCAGGCACTCCTGGGCTTGTGGTTGCATAATTCCCATGGTCATCTTCCTTCTGTGTCTCCGTCTCCGCTTCTTCTACATGGACAGCAGTCATATCAGGTTAGGACCCACTCTAATGACCTCATCTTACCTTAATCATATCCTCAAAGATCTTATTTCCAATAAGGTCACATCCACAGGTCCCCGGGTAGGACTTCCATATGTCTTTTGTGGGGACATAATTCAATGTGTGATACTGCCTGTTAATCAACCTGCGCCACATGGAAATACATGTCCTTAACAGTACCAGGGACCCCGTAACCATCCACTACAGAGATAAAATCCCTGGTTCTGCTTTCTGAGTTGACATTGCCACATGATGAATCCCTAGTTTTTTAAGATGTTTAACTCACGTCATTTTGAGACTCATGAGTTGACAGCCGGGGACAAAGACGGAGAGAGTGAGCAGGAAGGAAGGAGTGATGGTCCCCTAGGGCTGGCACGTGCCGTGAGGGCAGAGTCCTGCCTCGCAACAGCTGCTTATCCGCCCTAACCAGGTATTCCACGCGGGCCCCACCTGAGGTTCTTGTCCGGCTTGGCTGATAGCGACAGCATAATCCCCACCCTCTCCCGGCAGGAAAACTGTGTTTTCCAAAGTAAGATTTGTTCGCCATGCATTATCTGTCATCTCCCCTGCCTCATTGCTTGCCTCAGTTTACCCTTCTATCACATTAGGAAACCAAGAACACCTGAATTTAAAATCGAGTAGCTTTGTGCCTCCTCCATCTGATCCCAGGTGTCTCCATGTGTGTCGGGGGGACTCTGGCTGCCTTCTGAACACCTAGGTAGCTCCAGCTGCAGCAGAGCGCTGTAAACGCTTTGCTTCCAAGGGTCCTGACGGCTGCGTCTAGTGATCACAGCACTCTGTAATCCAGTGCTGACAATGAGCTCTGCTCAGACTCCAGAACCCTCAGTGCCTCCCCAGAGGGGATGGGGGAAGACTGACTTACACATGGACTAGGGAGAAGTGCTGGGACATTTTATTAAATAACTACAACTGTTAGGTCATTCTTATTAGCTCCATTTTACAGATGAGGAAACTGAGGCCAGGGAAGTTAAAGTGCCTTGCCTGCCCTCGCATGCCTTTTAAGTGGTGGCTCTTTGCACACCAGGGTGCCGTGTCTGGGCTCACCGTGCCAGCCTCACGGGCCAGCTCCTGCTTCAGCCCTGCTGTCAGTGTTCACAATTTCTCTGCTCCTGCCGTTTTGGGTAGACTGGTTTAGCCACTGGAGTAGGACCACGGGAACTAGCTATTGCCGGTTCTTCCAGTCCAGCCGTGCTGTGTGCATCACACGGGCAGCTGAAGCCACAGGGCTAACACCACGCTTCCCCTAACTCTGTCTCTCCATGTCTCCTTTGCTGCCTTCAGCGGGGATTCTGGGACCAAATCAGTCTGGTCTAGGCTGTGTCTCGGGCTTAGGATGGTGGTAGGGGTGGCAGTTACCCCAGGGCGCCAGCTCACACAGGCCTCTCCCCACACCCCAGACAGAGCTCTGGCTGCAGGAAGAAGGCCACCTGGACGGTGAGAGCACCAGCACTGGGCTTGGCTAACACACCCCCTCAGGACCACGGGCTCCATAGACCAGCCGGGGGCCGAGGGGCAGGGCACCCCCTCCAGAGAGATGCGCTGCTGAGGCACAGGTGTGAGCTCCTCCTGGCCTGCCTGCTGCCCTCACCCTCCTTGCCCCGCCCTCTCTTCTTCACTGCCTCCAGCTCACGGCTGCTCTTCTCCTTCTGTTTGCCCCCTTCCTCTTACATAGTTTCTCTCTGCTAAGAGGTCTCTGTCCCCATCTTTTTATCTCTTTCTTTATCTATCACTCTCTCCATCACTCACTTTCCTCCTTCCTCTACCCCTAAACAAAATGTAGCCTCTCTGGGCTCCAGGACCTGATGGATCATGAAACAGATAGTGAAATAGGGACCTCTTCCAAGCAGGAGCAGCCTAGGTTCGGGTTAAAGCAAGAGACATGCGCACATGTGCTCTCTCGCGCACTCTCTCTCTCTCCTCAGCAGTCCAGGACAGCCCTGGGAGGGGTGGCTGGTACTGCCACCAGTACAGGCTGCGTTCCTTGGAAGAACGCAGTACAGGAAGCGTCCTCCCTCTTCACCTCCCATCTGCTCAGCGTGGGAGGGGTTGGCCCAGATACTGTGATGCTGTCCAGTGTCCAGCAGGGACACACTGTCATTATATGGAAATGGGTGTAAGTGACAGCAACGGAGACTCAGGGCCACAAGTCCACGAACTCCTTTTTTCTCCTTCCATGACTTGGGGACTCCTGGCAGAGGTTGCAAGATCCCCAAGCACTACAGTTGGTAGGCCACTTCCTGGTGTCTCCCATTTGACTTCCAATGTGACCGTTTTGCCATGCTATAGCCCGTTTCCTCTGGGTGCCCCTTCCCACACAGGTGTGCAAGAGCAACGCCCCAGCTCTGTGCGTGCTCACGGTAGGCGGGAACCTGTCTACGGCCCCTGAAAAGCACTTGTGCTGTCCCCTGTTCCCTCCCCAGAACAGGCAAGGGGCTGAGCGGGGGCCTGGCTGGGGCACGCGGGGGAGGGAGAGCTGCCTGGAGGGACAGGCACGAGAGGGGAGAAGGTAGCAGCTCACAAACAAGTATCTCCCTCACAAGAGGACTCCTGCCTGGGGAGCACTAGGGCTGGACAGGAGGACTCTCACCTTTGGGATGTCTCTAGGCAACAGAGCCCAGCCCACCTTTTTAAAGGAATAAGCCCCAGAAAGGAAGACGAAGGCCGGAGAGCCCTTTGCCCAGGATGTAGTATAAATCTCAACCTGCTCCAAAGGGAGGAGGAGAAATATCATTTGTAACCTTGATGAATGGAAACCTAATAAAGCACAGGCCCGCCCAGATGAGTGCTCAATTAGCGGGAGGTGGAGAACACTGCTAATTCCTTTCTTCTCAGCCCTCCCTGCCCTTCCAGAAACTGCAGAGAAATGGCGACAGCTTTGAATGTTACACTCACTGCCCCTGCCTTGGTGAACGCCCTTGAGCAAGTCAGAGAGAACAGAGGTGTCTTCTCTTTCCTTCTCCTCCTTCCTTCCTTCCTTCCTTACTCCCTCCCTGTCTCTCTGTCCCTGTGTGTGTGTGTGTTCAGGGGCAGCAGGCAGGGCTCCTGTCCTTCCCAGACTAGTCCTGGCATCCTCATCATCAGCCCATGCAGGACCCCTCTCCCACCCACATTCCCCACCCCACCCATCACCACTGCCGCAGGCCACCACTCTGTCCTTTGAGGTGTACCCTGACATTGTATTTGCCCATTTATGTCTTTTTAGTTCATACACATGGTGTTGATCATGGGCTCTGTCCTTTGCATTATAGACTTTGTTCTTTTCCTTATATATATATATTTTACCTTCAGCACCATTTCTAAACATCCAGCAGAAGCTATGTGTACATCTGGTTCATCGTTTCTGACCACTGCCCAGAATTTGCAAGACATGCTACACATGCCACCTCTCTATTCCTCCAGTCACAGACACCTATGTTGCTTCCAATCCCAGCTGCCACGGCATCACTGCACAGGACGTCCACATGCACCCCCGCAGTGGCCCTCATGGGAGTGGCCTGCAGTGTACTCTGACCCAGAGTGACCGTCTGGGCCAGAAGAGATGTGCAACCTTGATTTGCCCAGGGACTGTGGATTAGCAGGCTCTGCGTTGGTGGCCTTGGCCCATTTTGTAGCACTAGGAAAACATTCATTTTGTTGGGTAGCTCTACAAAGACACAGCTAAGCCTAAGCAAATGCTGGAACTTTCCTGGTTGTGCCTCGCCCATCAGTGACAAATGCCCATGTCCCCTTCAGAGTCAAGTAGCTCAGCTCCCAAGACACCATGCATGTTGTGTTCTTCTGTGTTGCAGAGGGACCCCCTTCACGTGAGTGTGAGCCTGTGGTCTCCCATGCCATCTGCAGTCATCGCATGATTAGAGTCCCCAGGGAATGGTCCGGCCCTTTTGGCTCCCCTCTCGAGGTGATTAACTATGGTCTCATCTCCAGCAGGGTTGCTCACTGCAGCCAGGCTGGGGAGACAGAGGAGCCTGGACTTGGAGGTCTCAGCAGTCAGAGGAGTCCTGAGTGCTTGGCAAGACTGAGAAACTTCTGGGCACCCTCTCATGAGTGCCCCGTCCCTTACCTGCTCCCCCATACTTCTGTCCCCCACCTCCTTTGCCTTTGCCTCTTCTCCCAAGTCACAGCCCAGCACTTTGATGCCACCACACCACCTTCAGTGCCACTCTACACTTGGATCACCCTCCTCAGACTGAGGACAGGTGTCCTAAGCTGGCTACCACTGGGATTTCTGGTGTGTCTCCACCACTAAGTCTCTGCTACCAGCCAAACCTGAGACCTAGGTAGGTAATCCACAGTCCTGGAGAGACCAGCTGTAGGAATAGACTTTTCAGAGTGCTAGAACTTTATTTGTAATAGCCAAAATCTACAAACAACCCAATCAGCATCAACAATAGAATGAGTAGACCTATTGTAGTGTATCCATACAGTGGAATTCTACATAGTGATGAAAAAGAACAAACATCATGGATGAATTGCAAATGCACTGAATCAAGTACAAGAAACCACATCCAGTGCCATTCCATTTCTATAAAGTTTAAAACAGGAGTCCTCAAACTACGGCCCTCGGGCCACATGCGGCCAGTTGAGGACATTCATCTGGCCCGCCAGGTGTTTTTGCCACCGCTGCCTGTCCTGCTTAGTAACTGGCTCGTCCCGGGCCCACAGTGCGCATGTGTGGAACGTGCGCCACACTCTCCAATGGCCCTCCAACGGCCTGAGGGACAGTGAACTGCCCTCCTGTTTAAAAAGTTTGAGGACCCCTGGTTTAAAAGCAGTGAAAACTAGTCTATGATAATAGAAGTCGGAGTAGTAGCTACCCTTGGGGAAGGGGTCGACAAGAAAGGGGCATAACGAGTCTAGGAAGTCTTCTAGGATGCTAGAAGACTATATCATGATCTGGGAAATAGTCACACAGGGGTAACTTAATATATGTCACACTTCAATGAACATTTTAGTGGACATTTCTTTAAAGAAGATGTACAAATAGTCAATAAAATAAGCACATGAAACAATACTCAACATCATAAGTCATTAGGAAAATGCAAATCAAAACCACAATGAGATACCATTTCATTCCCACTTAGATGGTTATAATAAAAAGGACAATAACAAGTGTTGCCAAGGATGTGGACATAGATTTCAGTTTCTTGAGCAAAAGAAAAAACAACAACAACAAAAAAGGATGTGGACAAACTGAAACCCGCATACATTGTTGGTGGGAAAGTAAAATGGTGCAACCACTTTGGAAAACAGTCTAGCAGTTCCTCAAAATGTTAAAAAATAGAATTAGCATGTGACCCATCAATTCCACTTTTAGCTATATATCCAAAAGAATCGAAAATACATGTCTGCACAGAAATTCATACATGAATGTTCATAGCAGCATTATACATAATAGCTAAAATGTGGAAACAACCCAGATATCCATAAACTAATGAATGGATCAACAAAATGTGATATATCCATACAATGGAATATTATTCAGCAGTAAAAAGAAACAAAATACTGATGTGCGTTACAATGTGGGTCAACCTTGAAAACATTGTGCCAAGTAAAAGAAGCCAGACCCAAAAGGTCACATATTATATGATTCCATTTATATGAAATGTCCAATATCTATAAAGACACAGGTAAATCCACAGAGACGGAAAGTAGATGAATGGCTTCCAGGGTTGAT
Source organism: Mirza zaza (assembly GCA_008750895.1). Taxonomy (NCBI): domain Eukaryota; kingdom Metazoa; phylum Chordata; class Mammalia; order Primates; family Cheirogaleidae; genus Mirza; species Mirza zaza. Next base: position 110,578 of record VSMD01089172.1, read on the forward strand.
GAGCAGGGAAGAATGAGGAGTGACTGTTAACAGGTGTAGGGTTTCTTTTGGGGGTGATGAAATGTTCTGAATTAGATGGTGGTAGCACATCTAAGGGCAGCACAATTGTGAATACACTAAAAACTACTGAAACTTTAAATTTGTGGTATGTAAATTATATCTCAATGAAGCTATTATTAAAAATGCATTGAGCTACACACTTAAGATTTTGCACGCTACTGTATACAAATTATATATATGTAAATAAATGCACTTAGAAGCAATGTTTTAAAAACTAATGCTAGGATTTAAAAAGTGAAACACGGAACAATATCCACAACACTGTACTATTTGTGTAAATTCCAAATCATACACATGCAAGGTTATGTTGCTTTTCTGTAAGGATTCAGGCTAATTCAAAGACAGATGCTAGATTGTTCCTCAAGAAATCCAAATTTTCTGCCTCTGATTTGAGTTCTCCCCAGATGTGACTGTTGGCCCTCATCCCCACCCAGACCTCCCCTGAACTCATCCACTGGGTTGAATCCAGGTCCCAGAGGTTGCGGCTCACTGTGCAGGAACAGGGCTCCCGGTGCTGGTGGATGCCCACCTGCCTTCGGAATTGAACCTCCTCTTGGAGCACCTTTTGCCAGATCCAGACAGCCTGGTACCCATGATCATCCTGACCATCATGGGTCACAGACTCTGGGCATGTTGAGTGGGGCTACCTGGTCCTTCCAGGACAAGCTTCTGCACTGAGTCAGACTCCCAAGCCCACCCCCAGCCCAAGGAGTGTCTCCCCCTCCTGGATGGCCGAGCAATACCCAGGACCCACTGTAACTGGTACCCCCGTCTGCCTGGTGCCGGGCACATTTGCCCAGGAGGCAGGAGGGCTGTGTTCACAGCCTTCCCGCAGCGACAGGGGTGGATCTTACCACGCTATGCAGCAGACTGTGGAGCATTTGAAACGACAGGCACAGACAGGCACTTGTCCCATCAAGTGAAGTGACTGTCAACGAGCAAATCCACTGCATCGTCCAGATGTTGGTTCTCCTCAAGCATCCCTCAAGAGGCTCTTGGCTGCAGTGTAGACCTAGCTTAAGAGATTGCCATATGCATTGGTTGAGCTTCTCAGTTGCAGACAACAGAATCCTCTCTAGGTAGTTCAAGCAAAGAGCAGTTTTGCAAGGATATAGAGAGCTCACGAAGTCATGGGAACTGCAGAAGAAACAGCTTCTACGCTCAGCTGCTGGAAACCAATGCTGGTACAAACCTCAGAATGAGGCTGCTAAGGGAATCTATGCCTGCATCACAGCTGGTCAGCTGCTGTCACCTCCACCACAAAACCAGACCGGCAGAATGCGTGCTCTACCCCTGGCCTGGTCTCTCATTTAACTCACCCCACCCCCATCAATGTCCCAGTCACACCTAAAGAGAAGTCACACTGGAAGTTAGGAATAGGGTTACCAGCCATCCCAGCTGGCCCAGGACTGGGGGTTTGCCAAGATGTGTGGCTTTCAGTGCTAAACCAGAAAAGTCCCAGGTGAAACAGGATGGGCTGGTCACCCCCACCAGGAAATGCAGTGCTCTCGGAGTCTACTCTGGGAAGGCAAGAATCACATTGTGGGGAACTGTCCTAATGTGAAGAGGAGGTTAGATGGTTTGGGGCACTACAATGACATTATGTTTAAACTGCATGATCAAAATAAATTAAACTCATCATTTACTGAGTATGTACTGTATGCCATGCTCGGTCATACTTGCCGGCCAAGTGCTTTCTTATTACTGCTGTTATTATTTTGTTATCATTATTCTCTCATTTTGTCTTCGCCACAAACCTGTAACCGCATATTATGTGTCCCATAGGTCCTGCTTGCACGGCGCTTACACTGCTGTGGGAAGAAAGGGCAATAAACAAAGGAAAAGTAAATAAACGGGGGCATGTTGAAAAGTCCTGCAGAAGAGAACAGGACGAGCCCACAGGGAGTGACTGGGGTGGCAGTGGCCACCTGACCAAGGCTAGCCAGGGGAGTCACCCCTGAGAAGGGGACATCTGAGCTGAGACGTGAGCAAAGAGAGGGGCCAGACACGCAGCGCTCTGGGGAGAGGACGTTCTCGCCAGAGGGAACAGCAAGTGCAAAGCCTGGAGCTGGGAACAGAAGGAGCTCGCGTGGCTGCCAGAGACGGCATGGGAACAGAGAGTGATACGAAATGAAGGTTAGTTCTTGTAGACGAAGGTAAGTAATTTGGATTGCATTTCGAGATCAACGAGAAGCCAGTGGAGGGTTTTAAGCAGGTCAGTGGTATGATTTGATTTTCCTTTTATGTCCAAGGTCACAAAGCTGGTGAATGAGAAATGAAATTTGAAGCCACATATCTATCACTACCGATTGAGACATCGTGTGTTCTCAACCACCATGCAAGCTGACTTCATCCCAGACCAATCAGCAAGTGCCGCTGTCTATTTTTGTTCACGGATGCTCACTCTGTGTGTTGATACGCGTGTGTTGATCGCCCTACAGCAATGCCTCTCAACCTGGGGCAGTTGTGTTCTCCAGGGGACATTCAGCAATGCCTGGAGACGTTTTTGGTTGGTGCAACTTGGGAGCAGGAGGTGGTGCCAGCACCTAGTGGGTGGAGGCTAGGGAGCCCTAAGCATCCCCCAGTGCCCAGGACAGCTCCACACAAAGGATTGTCCGACCCCGCAGGTCGGTATTGCTCTGCAGTGAATAACACAGTCGTCGTCTCATGCGTACAATGGAGGGTCAACTCTCAAATGAAATCTGAGGCCCCATTCAACTCCCCAGATGTGCGTTCTCTGCTTGGGAGACAGGAGTTCTTCAAAGCCGGCACATGCCCTCCTCACACGTCACTGGGGCTCCCACGACACAGGCCGGCGGTCAGTCCACACCGAGTCAGGCAGATTCCGCAGCACAGGGAAAAAAGCACATTGGCTCTTTAGTGTGGAGTGGGGAAAACAACGAGTCTGGTTGGACCTTTCCCTTCTAGAAGCTGTTGCTGTGTCTGCTAGTGCCCAAGCAGCCAGGCGATAAGTCAAGCCATTCCTGGCAGCAGGAATTGCTGACGGGGAAGGGCCCCGCTCTGCCCACGTCTGCGTGAGCTCTCCCCAGGCTTCCAAACACTCGGGCCTGGGCCCGGAGGCTGCAAATGTCAGTGCACAGCCAGCTCAGCTGCCCCTTCCACACGGCCTGGTGACGTTTGCACACGTGCAGACACTCCCTATCGTCTGGACTCTCAAGTGACAACTAAACCCGTTACTCCTCCTGCACACCCAGCATACGCCTTCCACTGCCTTAATACCCACGCGGTTCCCACCGCCTCCTGGTGGTCGCGGCGTCAGACCATCAGATGGCACGGAGCTTGTGGCCATCGAGTGGAGAGTCCCCACTCCCACTGCGCTGGCTGACTTTGGAGGCTTGTGCGTGCACCCACACCTTCCTCCCCAACCCCCACGGGCTGCCTGCAAATCACTTATGCTGCACAAATGGCACATCATGTTCTCTAAAATGAATTGCGTGCTTACTGGGTGCCACATGCTGTAAGTACTTTTATACATCATCTTTTTGAATCATTCTGTCTTCATTTGGGTTCCTTCAGAAACAAACCTGGAAGCCAAAATTTGGGAGCAAGTGGTTGAGTTGGGAGGCGATGCAGGAATTACTATGAGGGGCCGGGCAGCGAGGGAGTGAGGGGAGCGGAGCCGGCGCAGGGGGTGTTAATGACGGAGTTACCGCTCCGGGCTGTTGGGCTCGAGCCCACGGGGAGGCTCTGGAGACCCCACGGAATACGGCCCGGGTTTGTCCCCACCCAGAGGGGAGAAAGCATCTGCCCCTCATTGAAGGCTGTTCCAGAGACATTAACTCCTGCCATTTCCTGCCTCCCTGCAGCCCAGACACTGTCATGCTCAAGAGAGCACTGTCGGCTGAGCGGCACAGCTGGGTGGGGCAGGTGGGAGGGCCACGCCCAGGGAACGCAGACAGGGCACCGACAGCATCTGACACGTCCTCTAACACCACTGAGAAAGGTGTTCAGACGACGCCATTCCAGAGGGGCTGACGGGAGCGGGAAGAGGTTGCATTCTCTCATCCAAGTCCACGTGGTTCATGAAGCGTGGAACCAGGATCCAAACTCAGCTGGGACTGACCGCCCAGCCCACGTTCACACCCACTGTCGTAGCTCCCCGGAGCTGCCGTAACAGGCACCACAAACCGGGTGGCTTAAGCAACAGAAATTATTGTCTCGCAGTTCCGGAGGCAAAAGTTGGAGACCGAGGTGTGGGCAGGGTGGTTCCTTCCGAGGGCTCTGAGCGAGGATCTGCTCCCCGCCTCTCCTCCAGCTGCCGTGACTCTCTGGCCACCTGTGGCATTCCTTGGCTGGTAGAGCATCCCCCGGTCTCTGCCTTCACCTTCACGTGGCATTCTCCCCGCCTGCACCTGCCTGTGTCCCAATGTCCCCTTTTGATAAAGACTCCAGCCAGATTGGATTAAGGCCCACCCTGATGACCCCACCTTAACTAACCACATCTGTAACAAGCTTGTTCTCAAGAGAGGCCACGTCCACAGGCACTAGGGGTTAGGCACTTTGAGGAGGCACTCTGAACCTGTAACACCCGCCACGCTTGTCCTTGCCCCTCCACACCCCACAGGCCCTTGTTATTCGTGTCCTTTTCCATCCTTTGAGCTTGCTCATGGCAAGCTGTCCATCCTGGACAAAGAGCCCTTTCCTTTGTGTCCCTAGGTGCTTTGGGTGGCTCTGCCCCTCAGACAACGGTATGACTGGATCACGCTGCAGGGCAGAGACAGACGTCTGGACAAGGCTTCAGTGAGGGGGCTCGGCCCGAGGTCCACCTCCCTGTCTCCTTAATCACCATGATTCAATCACCAAATGCAATAAAGAAAAGTATTACGGAAATAAAACACTGCCAAAAATCTTTCCAGAATCGCAAGTACATGCACTGAGCAGTCTAGGTTTATAAAGAACAAATTATGCCAGACACACTTGATTGTGCCTTTGAGGGAAGTAAGAAATTAAGGGATGGGGAGGATGGGAGAGATGCAATACATCTTGATTTTAATACAGCAATTGATACATCGTCCTGTGGAATTGTTGCCACAAAATTAATTTAAATCGTCTTGGTGAGAAGAACTGTCTCTGGGGTTGAAACCCGGTGGAAAGATAAACAAACAAATAACGATTAAAGGAGAAAACCAAAGCCCATAACCGCAAGGCAGGGAAAGGAAGGGGGTGGCATGGGAGAGGGAAGGCCTGGCTTTTCTGGCAGACTGGGAGGCATGCAGAGGTGTGGGGTGTGTCTGCCAGGGGAGCTGAAGATGGGATGGCCCACAGAAGGGGGCTGACCAGGAGCCCGCCGGACAGTGGAGTTCCCCAACGGCCAGGTGGGCCCCATCACCAGCCCAGAGAGATTGGCAACTGCGCCTTGAGGAAACCACAACCTGAATGGAGTAAACCCATTAAATGACAAGTACAGTTGACTTCAGGGGCAGAATCAAGTACTAGGTTTTGCTCTTTTCCAATGCATAACATTTGAAGTAAAGGGGTCCCTTCTTCAGAAGTCCAGAAGCCTGGCTTGGGCTCAGAATGTTGCAGGTGGCAGGGCCTTAGCGAGGGGCCTCTCCATGCAGACGGGGAGATGCCGACCACAGAGAGAGAAGAATGCCCTGGAGCTTGCTAGATGGGCTCAGGGCTCAGAGGTTCTGATTTTCATAGAGCTTGGATAAGGCCGAGGAACTATCATTTTTAACAGATGCACCACAGATAATTCTGGTCTCAGATCATACTAAGAAACATTGGCCCACAGTCACACCCTGATCCTTCCCTTGTCCCTCCCTCCTTCCCTTTCTTCCTTCCTTCCCCCTCCCTCCCTCCCTTTCTTCCTTTCTTCCTCCCTCCCTCCCTTCTTTCCTTCCTTCATTCCTTCCTTCCTCCCTCCCTTTCTTTCTTCCTTCCTTCCTTCCTTCCTTCCTTCCTTCCTTCCTCCCTCCCTCCCTCCCTTTCTTCCTTCCTTCCTCCCTCCCTCCTTTTCTTCCTTTCTTCCTCCCTCCCTCCCTCTCTTCTTTCCTTCTTTCCTTCTTTCCTCCCTCCCTCCCACCTTCCCTCCCTCCCACCTTCCCTCCCTTTCTTTCTTCCTCCCTCCATCCCTCTCTTTCTTTCTCTCTTTCTTCTTCCCTTCCTTCCTTCGTGTTTTTCTTTTGTGCCTACTGTATGGAAGGCATGGTTCCAGGTACCAGGGATGCGGAGATAAAAGGTGATTTCCATCTTTGGGAAGTGGACAGTTAGACGACCCAGTGGGGTAGTTTATAGGAAGCACGAGAAACCAAGGTCATGTTAAAGGATATGAAGAAAACATTGTCAGCAAAATCCAGACAGTCGAAACTACAAGACAAATACCTGGTTTCCTCGATAAATATACTTCAAGGAGCAAAGATAAGGGGGTGAGGGAGTCTACAGATTAAAGGGGACCTAAGGGACGTATTATTATTTTTTTTTTATTTCGGCATATGATGAGGATACAGATTTTAAGGTTTCAATAAATGCCCTTTCTCCCCCTCCCCCCACAAGTCTGAGTCTCCAGCATGACCATCCCCCAGACGGTGCACTTCTCACTCATTATGTATGTATCACTAAGGGACGTATTAATCAACTGTAATGTGAGACCTTGCCGGGTTCCAGATGTGAAGAAACTAGCTGCTACAAAGAACAATTATGAGGCAATCAGAAAAATTTGAACATTTATGAATATTTGATTATTTTAAGCAATTAATTATGAGGTATGTTGTGATGGTATTGTGGTTGTTTTTTAAAGATCTTTGCCTTTTAGAGATAGATACTAACATGTTTATGGGTGAAACAATGTGATGTCTAGAACTGACTTCAAACTAACCCAGTATATGTGCATATGTGCATGTGTGTGATGTGTGTGTGTGAGGTATGTGTATATGTGTGATGGGTGCCTGTGTGTATGTGTGTGGTGGGTGTATGTGTGCATGTATGTGTGTGAGCACATAGTGTGTGATGTGTACATGCATGTGTGATGTGGGGGGGTGCATGTGTGTGTAATGTGTGTGTGTGTGATGTGTGTGTGTGGGTCTTGGATCAAACAAGACTGTCCATGAGTTAATAATTGTTGAAGCTGATGATAAGTAGTTCATTATACTACAGCAAGTTCATTATGCTATTCTCTTTACTTTGTGTGTGTTTGAAAATTTCATAATAGAAGTGAAAGAAAGAGAGGAAGAGAAAGATGAGGGAGGGGAGGAAGGAAGGAAGAAAGGACGGGAGGGAGGGAGGGAGGGGACAAGTGGTAGACGAAGTCGTAGACTGATGACGAGACAGGATGAACCAGGCTTTCCTCTGCAGTGACAGAGCTCAGATCAGAAAAGGATCTGGCACTAGCCAGGCCACAGAGGCAGAGGAGCGGGGCCCCACACAAAAGCAGAGAGAGCATGCCAGCTGCAGAGACCACAGGAGGGGAGTGAGGACCTGGCCCTCTGGAGCTGGGCGTGCTGGACCCAGGAGCTTGGGGGACTCTGGCAGGCAAAAGGCATGACCAAAGGATTTCAAACAAGGGCGACATAGACAGACACGTTTTGATTAGCTCACTTGGGATTTGCTGTGGAGACCGGACCAGGACAGGGAGATCAATGGAAGGAAAACAAGTTAGACCAAGTGGGGTAGATGGAAGGTGACTCTGGAGACATTCGGGAAGCAGAATCTACAGGCCTCAGAGTTGGGGTGACTCCTGGGCTTCTTGTTGGATGTCCAAGGAGACGGTGATGTCATCTGTCAGCTGAGCTGGGGACCACAAGCAATGCACCGGCGAGGGTGAGAGGCGATGGATGCATTTGGACCCCTCAGCCGCATGGGAAAGCCACAGGCAGACGTTTCACACACCATCGGATGCGCAAGATTGCAGCTCAGAAAAGAGACTTGAGCCAGGGCGTGGGCAAGAGGCCTTGAGGGGAGCTGGGTCAGTGTCTCAGAGCAGCGCCGATGTCCAGGGGGACCGATGGCAGACAGCGCCTGCACCCAATCCCCGTCTCCCAACCAGTTCTCGACAGACCCCCTCCTGCTTTTGCTCAGTGATTCTCCACTGAAGTTTCGAGGCCTGCTGGCGTCTCCTGGGTCAGGCCGGCTGTAGCCAGCTGCTTTCTCTCTTCGCTCACCATGCCTGCTGGTGAGTGTGGCACCTGCCTGGGGCCCGATGCTTGCTCGGGAAGCTGAGCACGCCTCCATCACCAAAGCCCTTTGTCATCTCCGTCAGCTCAGCCATCTCTCTTGTGTATTGTTTCTCTGCTCCTTGTTTTGGGGACGCAGGATGGGGCGGTGGGGACACACACATGCTCTGGAGTCTACCAGGCCTCGGGTAGAGACCTGACTCAGCATCAGGCAGTGTGTAAGCTTGAACAAGCTATTTCACCTCTCAGTGCCTGTTTCCTCATCTGCAAAATGTGGATGAATGATAATCGTGCTGACCTCATACCTACCATCATGCACAAATAGCGCTCAGCTGTGTGCTGTGTAAATGCTGTTGTCATGCTTGCTCTTACCTGCCTGCCTGGACAGTGGAGCAGCCCCTGCTCTGCCCAGCAGCTCTGACAGCCAGCAGGAGGACACCTGTTTTCCCAGGTGATGGGCACCCCTGGCCCTCCCCGTTGGTGTTGATGTTCTGCTATCTCGGGGCTGAGTCCCTGACTCCTTACCTGCTGGGTTTCCCTGCTGAGATCTGAATGTCAGCCTCTCTCTACTTTCTTGCCTTGAACCAGCAACCTTATGAGAGCTGCAGCCTCATAGGGATTTCCAATTATGTAGAGTCACTTCATATACTTCTCAAAAAACTAACAGTGCACGGCTATGTGTATGATACTGATCTTCCCAACTTGCAACTACTAAAATGATGGAAAAATTTTAAAAAGGCTTTGCACAGATACTGCCCTCCACCCCCAATGCACATATTAATAGCAGCAATTCCAGATGGGGGTCAGGGCGACCCCACCCCTGGGACGCACCTGCTTGGCCAGGGCTAGCCATGGGAAGCAAAGCCACACCTTCCATTCTCTCTGCACGAACGAGTTAAGCAAACCCATTTGCGCTTGTGGAAGCTGACTCCCTCTCCCATGACGCCTCTAGACATCCCTGAGAAGGACACTTCCCAAAGCACTCATTTAACAACCGTTTACTAAGAGCCCACCATGAGACAGACACTAACTGATGAAATCGAATTTATTTCCCATATTAAATCCCAGGGAAGATTGGAAAGCCTTGTCAGTGAAGCCTCCAGGTAGAATGTTTATGCCTTTGCAGAATAAAATGTACATTGTTTAATGTGCTGCTATTTACTGTTACCGTTGCTTCCTCGGAGGGGAAAAAAATAAGATCTTGGCCTGACGGGGTTTTGGCAAACAAGGGAGCTGCATGATTAGCTCAAAGGGGCATGAACTGTGTCTTTGTTCTGAAGCCACCTTCGTTCACTGCGGTGGTTCATGTAGAGTAGTATTTTGGGGGAGAGGAGAGAGAGTTGTTTGTTGTTTTTTTGTTTTGTTTTGTTTTGTTTTTTAAAGATCAACTTGCAGTAAGGGATTGGCTGGAAGACTGTTCTGCAGTGGAATCTGCTCATCAGTCCCTCTTCTCTATTCTCCCCTCCTTCTGCCAATAGCACCCGGGTTCCAGCACCAGCCTCCCTCCCTGCACGTGTGCCCCAGCTGCCCGGTACCTGGCTGCAGGTAGCTGTGCAACTTCTGGGTCTTGTCCTTCCAACATTTAGGTGTTGATGCCCCTACATCACCCGGACAGGGTGCCTGTGAGCCAGCAGTGACCATGTGGAGATGAAGGCAATGTTCTAGAAGAGTCTGGGACCCTTGCTGACCTTACAGAGCTGGGCCACCTACCCACCGCGGACCAGCTGACTTTCCCTGGATCAGGGGTCCTCAAACTATGGCCCACGGGCCACATGCAGCTGGGCCCGATGAGGACATTTATCTGGCCCACCGGGTGTTTTTGCCTCCGCTGCCTGTCCTGCTTAGCAGCCGACTTGCCCTGGGCCCAAAGTGGGCATGTGTGGAATGTGCGCCGCACTCTCCAATGGCCCTCCAATGGTCTGAGGGACAGTGAACTGGCCCCCTGTTTAAAAAGTTTGAGGACCCCTGCTCTGGATGACCACAGAGAAGAAAAGGTAACCCACTGAATTTCAGTGTTTCTCTGACACAGCAACTTAGCCTTTACCCTAACTAATACGTTCTTTTACTAAAGTAAAATTGTTAAAATCCTAAATTCTTTGGGGCTCTTTGGTACAAATGATCACAGTCTCTCCCTTACCCTCACCCCCAAATTCTCAGCTTTTTAAGTCTCTCTGCTCTGGGCAGCATTGCCGACAGGCCCGTCACAGCTACTCGCACAGTTCTTGGTCTTCCAACTGCCGGAGGAGCGTTATTTCCCTGCAAGACCTTAAAACGTATGCAGTAAACAGTAAATGGCTTACTTCTGCAAACAGTTTACCCTTGAGAAGTTCAGTTTTCTGTGGGTTGTTCTGTCCGTGTCAGAGAGTATGTTTGGGTGATAGAAATTCATGTCAGGGCAGCGGAGCGGCTTCTGTTTATGCCAGAATGTTCTCTGCAGTGACATGTCAAACCTGAGGACCTCTGGATCCACTCTTGCCCTTTCTGGGGACTCAGTGCCCCGCTGTGCCAGTTAAGCCTTCCGGGAGTGAGACAGTTGCCACTTGACTGAAGCAGCCCGCCCGGGGGACAGGTGGGGGTTGTACAGAGACAGACCCTACCTCCTTTCATGTTAAAAGAGGGAGGCATAAAAGCGTAGAGGGGAAATCACACGAATATAATTTTTAAAATCCTTGTCAGGTAGCACTGTAGCAGGAGGAAGGTGCTGGGAAATCACGCAAACAATGACAGCGGGACACGGATCCCAGGGGGCTGGGTATCACTTACAGAAGCAAGCCGAGAAAAAGAAAGAACACACTCAGGATAAAAATTAAGTAAAAGCCAGATCACGGTGCTGAGAAGCAATGAAATTCCACCTTTGATCTGGGTCTCTGTTGTGCTGAGGCGCTTACAAAATGCTTAAACTGCTTTATTAAAACAAAGACTAACGGTCCTGATAGCTCCTGCCCCCTTGGCCACCCTGCCCAGCGGGGTAAGGACCTTCCAGGCCCTGGGCCAGAGCAGACCAAGGCAGCCTGCAGGGCCCTGGGCACACACCTAGCCAGCCAGTGGGGTCTGGAAGCAATTTTGCAGCCTTGACACCTAATCCACCTAAATATACCCATTTCCACCAAGCGGCAGCCTCTCCCGTGACCTTCGCCAGTCTAGCAAGTGGAAAAACAATGGATTTATTTTAGTGCCGTACAGATACAGGTTCAAATCCTAGCTCTGCTCCTTCCTGGTTGAATGATCTTGGACAAATTACTTAATGCTTCTGTCTCTATTTCCTCCTCTGTTCATTCACAAGGTTATTTCAAGGATTAAAGAGGTAGTGATTATTAAATGCCTGCTTCTCTGTGAAATTTATTTTCTTCTTGCTTGGTCTTTGAATTCATAAGGCCCCTGCCCTGCCCTGAGGCCTGGGTCTTCCACTCCCGTCCCAGTGGCCCACTTGCCCCCGTTCCAGACAGTGCATCCCTCCCACTCTCCGTCCCTGCACCACCCCAGGTGCTGCCTTCCCTCCCCCCACCCATGCACACCCCTGCTCGGGTCAGCCAGACAGCCCATCCCCCTCCGCAGAGCCTATGGCGTCACCTGTGCCTCACCGAGGCCAGAAAGAGGAGTCCACCCTGCAGGGGGCGCTGAGGAAGGCTCCCCAGGTGCCCCCACCCCACACCAGCTCACACTCCTGTAAGCCGGCTTCAAATCCCGCCTCTGCTGCTTCTCAGCTGTGTGGCCTTGAAGCCCGTCCCGGCTCCAGACTTCTTACATGAGACAACTACTCAGCCACATTCTCGTTGTGGAAGCCAGTTTGACTGAGGGATTCTGAGATCCGCTGCTCCTAGGACAGCTGCATTCAAAGCTCCCGTCACCTCGACGAGACGTAAGTTTTTCTCATCGCACATTAATTACACGTATTGTGACTTTTGGTTTCTTCAGCAGGGTTCGCTCTGGCCCCTCCCTCTCAGATTTGGTGGCACTGGCTCTCCTCCTCAGCCTCTGCCATTGCACTGTTCCTTGCGCCCACCTCCCCTTCCCCCCTGCTCCCCACCAAGACGTCCCCAATCAAGGCAAAACCCTGGGAGGCTCGCCAGAGAGACAGAAATGATCCTGTGTTGGGATCAGGAGATAACGCATGCTCCTTTAGCACCGGATAAGATCTGAGGACTCATCCCCATTTGGAAGAGATGTCACTCAGACAAGCCCTGTCTGTCCCTTAGCTGGGGAAGGCTGCGGGGGACAGGAAGCACTGAGTGACTTCCTGCTAATTGCTGCTGTCAGGCACCCCAAGAGGACCAAGAGCAGGCCGCCAGGCCAGGGCCCTCTCCAGTCAGATCGGAGTGCTGGGCGCTGTGCAGGCTTGTCCTGGAGAGGGTCACTGGCTGCCTGCAGCAACCTGCTCTCATGGCGCACCTTGAGCACCTGCTGTGGACACCACGCAGCGGAAGAAACAAAAATCGTACAGCACCTGAGCCTGTCTGCTCTTAAGGAAGTAAAGGCTTTAAGTATCAAAATTGGGAGGGAATTTGGGAACCATTTGCTCTGGGGTTTTTCAAACATCAGTGGAAGTAGCCTTTCTTCAAGTGAAATCTTAATTGTTATTCAATACCGAGTATTGGAGGGCTGCCTGGTTGGAGCGGGGGAGGTGTGCTGAGGCCTCTCTGCCCTTCCCCCCCACCCCCCAGAATCCGCCTGCTGGTCTACACACCCCTGTGAAAACCTCTTGACCAGGTGATGTTCATGGTCTCGTCCGTCTCTCTGGTTCCGTGTAGAACTCGTATAGCGTCATTTGTGTTCCCAGGGTACTCCAAACACAGTGCAGAACGACTGACCTCGGAGGGCCCACGGAGGAAATGGAGACCTGGGAGCGGAAGCGACCCCACCAGGATCCCGGCCTGGGCCCCTCATTCCGCCTTTCCCAGCCCGACATGCCGTCACCAGCTGTGAGGTGCTGCCGTGCGTCTCTCCCATCTTGTCCCGGGCAGGACGTCCCCTCTGGTTCCTTCCTGACTGTCCAGGGTCCTGGGAAGCAAGTCGCCTTGCGTGAAATCGCGACCCGCGCGCGAGCCTGGGTGTTGGGGGACGCGGTGCCGGCTGGGAGCGGAGACCAGACCTTTGACTCTGAGAGCCGGCTATCTGGAACCATGCAGGCTCGGATGTCAGTCTGATTACAGGCCTGTCATTGTTCATTACTCCTGCGGAGGGAAGGCAGGATGGAAGTGAAAGACGCATGAAGGGAACCTGGGAGAGCGAGCAGGAGCTCCGCCAGGAGGGCCCAGGGGAGAGCGGGGTACGGCCACGCTGACCCGGGCACCCTCCACCTCCGCCTCCCCAGCAGGCTCCCATGGCCCCAGCTGCCCCCTCAGTGCCAGGCAGGTGTCCAGTGCCCCGGGTCCCCGTCCTGCCCGCAGCCTGTGCTCCCGGGTCCTGCGGTCTGTGTTTCGTCGCTTTCTTTACAATTATATATTAATAGGTCTGTGAAGGAGTGAGCAGAGCTGGCCGTGGCAGGATTCCTGCGGTGCGGACCAGGTTCCCAGAGCCCGCCCGCCGGCGTGGCCAGGGCCAACACAGGAGAAAGTGAATCGAGCCTTACCAAGGCGATTACATTGTGCCCACCCTAGACCCACTCCCCTCAAGGGTCTTTTGTGCCTCCTAATGTGACAGCCAACCAACCAGTCGGGGAGGGGTCTGAGGGTCAGGGCTTGGGGCCGTCACGATGTCCCCCTCAAGGGGACAGGCCTGCGTGCTGTGATAGGCCCCCAGGCAGACAGGCTGGCTGTCCGGCCTGAGCACAGGCCTGGCCCTTCTGCAGGAGGAGGGTGCTGGCCGGCCCACCGGAGCCCAGCCCTGGGGCAAGGGGACCAGCGGGGGTCCCGTGGGGCTTCTCTGTTCCACTAACAATGCGGCAGTAACTACTAACAGGAGCTGAGATGCTATCAAACGCCTTCTGTCTTTGACCCTCACTGCACCCTGCGGGGAGACGGTGCTCATTGCCGTCATCATCCTCGAGATTCAGAGACAGACAGCCGCCCAGGGTCCTGCAAGCAGAGCCAAGACCAGCTTCGAGCTCTGGCTGTCAGAGTCCAAACTTGGTCCCCTCCGCCACACCACTGAACTCCCGCCAACACGGGGAAGCTCAGAGGGGAGAGGAGGGCTCGATGGTTATTTATTGTGACCTCATCATGTCACAGACCCCAGGAGGAGACGGGGTCTCCTGCACAGGGCCCTCGGACCCCCCAGGCCGCCTAACCCCGGGGGAGCTTTGGTCTCCTGACATTCTGTCCTGCCATCACCATTTCACTCTCCAGACGGTATTTTCTCTCCACCACAAAGACAGCTGTGGCCGTTTACAGCTGTTTACTCGCCGTCAGCTAGAAGAAGAACTTAAGTGGAATATAAACTACTGAATTAAATTCCCCTCTTCAGATGCCACTCACTGCACCTGAGAATTTCAGTCAGTGCTGGTGACTTCCTGCTCTCTGATGGAATGCTCTAGACAAGTCTTGGTGCCAGCCATTCCATCCGGGCTGCCGTGGCCCATGCAGTCACAGGGACGGGGATGTCCACGTAGACGGGTATTAAAATGCGTCACCGGAAAGTGTGGCTTTCTTGAGCTCTGAGCAATGTCATTGAGGGGGCTGGAAAATGGCTTCATTTCCCGAGCCTGAGTGTTAGAGGGGTTGACAGAGGCTCCCTCAGAGATGGGGTGGGGGGTTCTGTCCTTCGGGACACTTTTTAGAGACTCAAGGAAACAGTGGCGTGGGAGAGGAATGGTAGGGGGATGGAAGGCAGATTTCCTCTCAGCACCAAAAAAGAAAGAAAAGAAAAGGAAAATAATGGGTGAAGCTCATATCCAAGCTGCTGGCAAGTCACCCACTAATGAGTCAAACGGAGGGAACATGGGTCCCAAGTATTTCACAACACAGAATGGCCCTAGGCTGGGGGTTCTGGTCCTGGTTCCACCTGGTTCCACCATTCTGCCATGTGCCATAGGCAGGTCTCTTCTCTGGGGCTCCATGCCCTTCTCTGTAAATAGCTCCCCTGCCTACATTATGGGGAATGTAAAAGCTTTTTGAAACCTGCCAAGCACTGCATAATCATGAACTACAAATATATTGGGGAGGGAGGATCCCTTTGAGAGATTCCCTTCCAGACCCCAAAGACTCTAGGGTCAGCCCCTGGGCCAGGTGGGACAGGGCCATTTGCATCTTGGAAGGGCGTGGCTGGGACGGCCATCCCTGAACTGACCTCTAGGAGGCAGCAGAGGAGGCGCTATGGAACAGTGATACCCGGAGACTCCCAGTGCTCCCAGCCCCAAGGCCCGTGGGGGACAGGGGAGGGAAGGCAGGGCTGCGGCTGAGTTATTGTCACCTTATATAGATAGGGAAGCAAGATGCCAGAGTCTCCCAGGGCCTGCTGGGCCTGGATGTTGGCCACCACCACCAACCTGTGTCCTGTTGCCTCTTTCTTTCTGACCTGGGACCGAGAACAAGATCCTTCCAAGTTCTCCCCTCCGCAACTATTTCCCCCCCTTAATGGACATTCTGGACAGGTCATGATTTTACTTTTAAGCCCTTCTTCTAAGGGCAATAGAAACTACCTTACTTAAGGCACAAGGAAAAAGAAGGGAAAAATAATTATTGAGTACCTACTACGTGCCAGCCGGTTTACGTACACAAATCTCATAATAACCGGTTGAAGTGGGTTAGCCCATTTTACAGACAAGGAGACTGAGGCACAGAGGGATTAAATAACTCTTACAAGATCATACAGATGGCAAAGCCTGGAGTTCTCTCACTCCCATGTCCATGCTCTTCCCACCATGATGACTACTGAAACATGTCAGGACCAACAAGGAAACAGCAAAGATGCGGAATAGTTACAGAGCCTAGACTCCGAGAGGTCCTCACTGGTTTCTCCCTGCATTCTGGGTCTCTCCATAACCAGCTTTCTGAGGGCAGACTGTTCCTTGCTGTGAGTCCTTTTGCCTTTGTTGACAGTCCTCGGGGAGCTGTCCCCCTAGTGGCTCTCTGCTTATTACCTCTTACACCCTGGTCCAAGCTTGTGCCCTCAGCTCTTGGCAAGCTCTTCCGAGTTGTTTTCCACGAGCAGAATTATTTTCGAATTCTTCATTCAAAACATGACGTTAGAGCTCCAACCACGTGCTGGGTACTGGACCAGGGGCTGGGGACCATGCTGGTTACCACTCAGCGAGCACTCACTACCGGAGAAGACCCACGCATGCTGGATGTTAGCACATAGCATCTCATTCAACTGTCTCCAAATCCTTAGGGTAGGTATCAGTGTCTCTGTTTGCTAGATTGGGCAAGTGAGGCCCAGAGTCATTGAGTAAGCTGCCCAATGTCACACAGATGGCCACTTCTCAACCTCAGCCCTGTGTGGTTCCAGAACCTGTGGCCCTCGCCCCACCCACAGGGTACGGTCAGGGAGATAAACTAATTCCCCATCCCCTCCACTCTGGATGTCTGGTTTTTACTATAATTTAATATGCCAAATATCTATCACTGGGGCTCTGTGGAAATAGAAGAAAAATATGTGATATGTCCACAAGGGTCTTCAGTCCATCTGACAGCCCTACGGCTCTGAGCATTGCTTGGATTGCCACTCTCTTTTGTTTGGGAACTTTGATAGGTGATGAGACGCATGAAGTGGGCTGTATGACCTCCCTCAGGTCCTGGAACACTCTTCTCATGCGTCCCCTCCCATCTCCCGGTGTTCCCTTTGATCTCCTTCCCAGGCTGCTCTCTAGCTCCACCCACCCTGCAAATGCTGGTGCCCTGCCAGGCTCCATCCTCAGCCTACCTCTCTTCTCACCCTGCATCCGGGCTTGCAGATTTGAATAACCACAGGGAGTGTGCAGAAATTCACACATCAGGCTCAGCATTGGACAAAAGCTGCTTGTACAGCAACCAAGCAAAACCCTTGCCTGGCTACGGGCCTTGAACCATGCTCACCTATCAAAGCGCCCAAACAAAACAGAGTGGCAATCCAAGCAATGCTTGGAGCTGTAGGGCTGTCCCTCTTGTTCAGATTTCTGTTTTTCCAGGACAATTTCATCTATCTCAAGTATAAATGAGGTATATTATCTACATAGTATATTATGTATTATCTACTTCCTCCGTGTCGATAACTCCTGCATCTGTCTTCAGTCCAGTTCTCTCCTGGCTTCAGGCTCTATGCATGTAAGGGTCAGCTGACATCTCCAGCTACCCCCAGACTCAACTCAGCCAAACTTGGATGCATCCTCCTGTCTGTATTTATTTTACCACTATCTCTCCCTCCAGCCCTCCTGTAGCTGTCCTAGTTCACACTGGCACCCTCATCCCCTGGAATATTACCATAGACTCCTACCTGGGACCCACCCCCCTCCCATCCACTCTTCTCATTGCAGCCTGAGTCGTTGATCAAACATACAAATCTAGGGCTACTTACAGCTTAAAACTCATAATCTATAGGAAAAGACACAAGCTCCTTAGCTCAGCACTCCAAGCCCTCCCCAGCCTGCAGCACACACAGCTAGAGCCACCCATGGTTCCCACTTCATTCTCTGGGTACAGTAAATTGTGTGCCCTTCACCTACATATACCACAGAGTGTCACACTCGGGAGTCCCTAAGCCTGCTGTTGCCTCTGCCTAAAAAGCCTTCCTTCCCACCCACCCACACCCCGCCTTTGCCTGAGCAACTGCTGCATACACTAAAATTGTACAGTGGTGCCACCTCCTCCTGAGAAGCCTGCCCGGACATCCCCCAAGCCTGGACCAGGAAGTCCTCCTCCGGGTCTCCCACCATCTGTACCATGGCTCGGGGTTTCAGCACTGCGTGTTTTCCTGTCTAGGAGCTGGAGGGCGACCCCATGTGGCAGACACTGGAGTTGCCACCCAACATCTGTTACCTCTTTTCCTGATTTTACTCAGGCAAGGAAATGCTCAGCCCCGAGGCTGGTGGTTATGTTAACAGTTAAGACTTACTGTGAGCCATGCACTGTGCTGAGCACCATACATACATTCATGCATTTATCCTTACATCGACCTGTGAGGTGTCACTATCACCATTGTACACATGGGAAGACTGAGGAGCAGAAAGGTTAAGCTCCTTGCCCAAGGTTATGTAATTCAGAAGTGGTGAGGCTGGATTTGAACTCGGACCATCTGGGCCCAGAGCCTTGCTCTTAACAGAGACAATATACTTATTGCCTTTCCTGTGAACAGGGCATCGCGATTGACCCAAAGCAGCCAGTGGTGGCATCCCATTCTGGTTCAACTGGGACGGGTCCAGGAACAGGCATGTGACCCAGACATGGCCAGTGGGTTATAAAAAAAAGTCAGCTGGGCACTTCCAGAGAAGATATTCTTCCCCAGTAAAAAAGAGAGAGGCGAAGGTCCCTGACCTGTCTTGTTTCTGTCTTTGGACGTTAGGGCGCTGTGGGTGGTGGGGAGCCATCTGGTGGTCCGAGGGGAACCATCACTGGTGCACCAAGAATAGCAGAACAGAAGGCTCCAAGAGCCTGGGTTCTTAAAGGCACCACCCAGCCGTGGAGCCTCTGGAGAGCACAGCCTGCACTTCTTTCTTATTTGACGAAATAATGAATGTCTGCATTGTTTAAGCCACTGTCTGGTGAGAATTCTGTTAATTGCAGCCAAACCTGTCACCGAAAGTTTGGCACTTGTCCCTGAGGTCACATCAGAAGAACCAGGACAAGTGATTTGAGGAAAAGGAAAGAGAAGTTTATTAATTTGCCGGCAAATGAGGATGGCAGACTCTCGTCTTAAAGTACCGTAGTCCTATCTACAAACAGAAATACAGAGCTTTTAAAAGGAGTTTTCAGCTTGGGGCTATGGCTGTTTAACTATAGTTGATGGTCTTGCTCGACCCCATCTCCTTTTCATGACCTGGACAATTCTGCTGAGCCATCTCCTGTGTTGCTAAGAACAAAGGACATCCCCCTGCCCCTCTTATTACTGGCCTTGGGCAGGGTTTTAATTCCAGGAAATGGGGTGGGGAGGTAAAGAGACATCTCATAGAACATTTTACCCTGCTCCCTCTGTTACAAACCCACATACCCATGCCTAGAACAGCCCCACACACCCTGAGCCTTTCATAAAGGGCTGTTTAGTGAATGGAACCCAAAAACAATGTGAGCATATGTGGGCAAACAGATACACTCAAAGCACTACACGAAAGTGAAGAAAGATGCATTTCCCTGAGCTTCAGTTTCCTCACTGAGGGCCCTGGGCTCAGTGGGTTCCGTCGCATTCCCACTTCCTCCACTTCCGGCACAAGAAAAGATGAAGTTCCAGGTGTGCAGCTCTGACGGTAAACCCGCGGGAGAGGAGACCCTGGGGATCCCTCACCACCACTACTGCTTACACCTGGCAAGCTGACAGCCTGCCAAACCACCACCAGTTCTGTGGGAAGGTTCAAAGAAACACAGCTAAACAGGAGAGAGATGATAAGGGACTCGCCCAGGGGCCAGCCTCTAAAACAAAGAAAGCTGCAAAGACCTCCCCTCTCTCGGCCTTTGATTTAAGTCAATAACATCAGGAAGCGTCTGAATGACGCTCTTTGTTCACTGTGGCGTCCTGAGGGCTGCCCAGAGTCCTTCCTGCTTCTCCACCACAGGTGGCTGGCAGCCACTCAACAGCCACAAGGCACGGCCGCCTGCTCCACCTGGACCAAGCACTCAGACAAGGCCCTGGGGCCCAGGGTAGTTGGGCTGGGATCTAACACACTTGACCTTGCAGGCCAGACACAGCCTTCTGAGACTTGTGCTGGCTACCCCCTCGATGCCCCTAGCCGTCCTTTGTGGGATCCTGCAGGAAATCATACATTAGTTCAATGTTCACTCCAATTTTCCCCATTGAAAGTCTGCGCTCTGCACTCAGAACTGTTTTAGTCAATTGCACATTAGTGCAAACTGAAGTCTTTCTCAGGGCTATTTGCTAAGTAAGTCTCATCTCCCCTAAGATGCCTTTGATGTGTTCATCTTTCAAGTTTTGTGCCAATTCTTAGCCATTGTTTTACACAGTTTATCTCTTACACTACTAAACGTTTTGCCTTCTAGTTCTCCAACTAGACTATAAGTCCCTCAAAGACAGAGCCAACATAGTCTACCCATACTTAGGATTCAATTATTCATTCATTCATCTATTCAACAAACATCTTTTGAGTATATCCAGATACACAGCTCTTCCCTAAGTCTAAGCTTTTGAATATGCTTAAGGGATAGTCCCTGCTTTCAAGATCTTACAGTCTACTGGTGGTAGACAAACTGTAGAAGCAGACAATTAGATATCTGCTCGTCTTGGTCCAGGGGTTCATCTTCCTATTGCCACACCCATCCCCCACCAGCCTTTATTTGAGCTAGTCTGAGAAAATCTGTTTTTTGCAATCAAGATAATCCAATTACAACATCCTCTAGGGCAATAAATGCTTGAACTGACTCTTAAAGGATCAGGACAAGGAAAACAGGGCATGGGAGGATATTCCTGGCAGAGGGCACAGCACGAGCGGCAGCGTAGAGGCCAAGAACAGCTTGTTATGGGCAATGCCAAACACATGTGCATTCATTTCTATTTCTGATCCTTCAGTGTGGAATGGAAGGCTCTGTCCACAGCAAAGCAATCCCAAATACCAGAAGGCTGATAGAAGAGGTATTTTGAGACCTGCGTGGGGAGGAAACTCTCTACCCTGAGCCTGCAATAACAAACGGGGCAAGCAGCTGTCTCCAAACACCAATACATACAAACAATCCTGCTGATTCACAGCAGCTTCTCTGGTGGCCAAGGATGTGCTACAGACAGGGAGCAGCCTACCTGCAGCAGCCACCATCCCGGGAGGGAGAAGAATGTCCCCAAGGAGGGAATGGCCAAGCTGGAAGGGACCCTACGAGATCCTTCCCTCCATCTGAGTCCTGAGGGCCTCACACCAAGATGGAAGGAATGCAAAACCAAAGCCCAGACTTCCCTCCCCTGAGAAATACTGTTTCCCCTGCAATTTGGTGCTTACATGCATAAGGAATACCCACTCCCAAAGCTTGGGAGTGCAGGAGCTTGGGGAATATTGAAATGATAGAAAGCTAGGTTCAGTCCACCCTTTGACGTCCCAGAAAAGGCTGGCTCTAGCACACAGAGCCAAATGACACATGCTCTAAAAACATCCCGAGCATCTAAACAAGGCAATAGTATCCTCCTCCTCCTGCCAAGGCTCCACTGGGCTCCAGCTAGCCCTTCATCTCTCAAGTTTCTGGGAGCCGGCATCTTGATAAATGGCTGGTAAGATTCCACTTAATTTTACTGAAATTAATTGACCTCCTGTGTAAAAGGCCCTGTCATTGGAGGAGTACAAAGAGCTCAGATTTTCTGACTTGGGACCCATCCCAGTCATCCATTGCCAAGGGATCAGATGTGGTTAGCAAGGACACCCCTGCCCTGTGAGGACGCTCACCCCAAGCTACGGCTTCTGTCCAGCCCAGGGGATTGTCTTTCTGTGACCTCAAGTGGCATCCTGTTTGCCTCTCAACTGTCAGGAGCCACAGGCCTGCTTAGCTTTCTGAAAAATGGTGCCCCTGTGCTTACTTCCAGCGTTAAAGGCAAAACACGCCCACTCAAACGCAAGTTCAATGAGGGCAGTGGCTGTGTCTTGTTCATTGTCGGACTCCCAGCACCTAGGACAGTGCCTGGCACATAGTCATTGTTCAATAAGTGTTTGTTGAATGGGTGAAAGAATTGGTTGACTTCCCCCCACATTAGACTGTAGCCTTGTTGTTTACCATTGTATCCTGTTTGTTCAGAGCAGTGACTGGCACATAGTAGGTACTCAATAAGTAGCTGTTAAATGAGTATGCAGGTTACTAATTTTTTAACAAATGATTTTTCTTACAGTGTCTCTAATAATTTATTCAACTAATTATTTATTAAGCTTCTTCCACATGCCAAGTCCTGGGCCAGGCTTGGAGATCCAAAGATGCTCCCTGCGTCTAGGTACTCACAGTCTAATAGAACAGGTAAATACATCAACAGATAAAGTAGAAGCCCTACGATCTGGCAGGCCTTGGACTCACAGTTTTTCAGAAAATAAAAAATGTCAAAGTGGAGAATCCTAAAAAATGATACCCTACTGGCCATCTTCCATTTGCCCCGGATCCACTCTCCTGCTCTCTGTCTGCTCTCTACCCTGGGGGTTACCCCTGCATAGACTGTACCAATGGGTTCCTTTGCCTTCTGCCTTCCTGCTGGGTTTGGCCATAGGAGATTCAGCAGGAGACTGCAGGGAGAGAGAAGGGAGAGACCAGTGTATTTATCTCCCTGCTTTCATCTGTGGTGCCTTGGCACACTGGCTGCCTCCCTGAACCCAAAGCCCAGCTATTGTCAGGAGCCTTTCTACGTTTCCCCAACTTGAGACCCTATCCCTTGTTGTTTTTCTAACTTCCACCCACAGTTTTATAAATAATCCTTTTATTTTATTAAGCTGTCCTCAAAGTATCTAATTTGAGCATTTCATTTTTTTTTCCTCTGGGATATTACTGACACACACTCCTTAAATATGTTTTAACTTAAAACACATAAATATACAAATCTGTTACTTAAAAGGCCAAAGCCTTTTCTTTGAGTGTGGGTCTTCTAGTTGAAGTTCCACACCCTCCTTCGTGCATAAACAACATCCATAATGTACAGGCTGTGATTTGCCTGTTACTTTTTCTTTAAATTGAAGGGAGAATTTAAGGACACTTGCTAAAGCAATCCAAGTGCAGAATCCTTCAAGATTTTTACAGGTCACTTTCTAATATTTTACAGTTGTCTCACCTACATCTAATTCTCCAGCAGTTTGTTTTTATGACTCATATTGTGAAGACTTTTTTCCCTTTTAAGATCTCAATGTTTATGTGTTCATTTATTTTTTGATCAACATACACTCATCAACTCCTTCTCTGTCTCAGGCCTTGAGCTAGAATGTGAGGCACAGATATGGGGCCACTGTGGTCTCTGTCTTCAAGTTTAGTCCTGAGGAGACACATGTGTGACCAGATAATAGCATTTCATGAATGTCAGCTTGCTTGAAAACCTTCATGCGTCAGCTTTCTCATGCGTCTTTCTAAGCATTCAGGTTAGGTTGTATAGCATTACAACTCTTACTCTTTTTTCACTTGTATTTCATCTGTTCATGCTGCATTCAATAAGATCATGTAACAACTATAACAAGAAGAATTAGCCCAGGTAGTTTGGGAACAAACATCACCAGGTCCTGGTAGTGTATAACTCAATAGGTGAGAGCGGAAGGGCAGCTAGATAGTAGCCTACCAGCCATAAGAGACGAGCAGGCCTTAGGCATCAATTAGCATGCATCACAGAGTGAGTAGAGAGCTTGCCTTAAGCCAGCAGTTTGGGGTTAAGCAGATGCTATGTTATGAATGCTTGTGTCCTCCAAAATTCATATGTTTAAATCCTAACCCCTAAAGTGATGTGCCAGGTTGTGGGGCTCTTGAAGTTGGTTAGGTAACAGGTGCAGAGTTCTTCCGAATGGGATTTGTGTTCCAGGAGTCTCTCCTGGCCCCTGCCACCATGTGAGGAAACATCAAGAAGGCACCATTTATGACCCAGAAAGCAGGTCCTCACCAGACAGAATCTGCCAGCACCTTGATCTTGGACTTCCCAGCCCCTAGAACTAGAAACAAATTTCTGTTGTTTATAAGCCACCCAATCTATGGTATTTTGTTATAGCAACTCAAATGGAATAATACAGGAGAGGTTAGTTAAGAGAAATACCACTCTAATTAATGTGCAGAGTGAGAAGTACTCTAGTATGTGTCATATACAAGTGATAAATAAAATCTATGGAAGGCCGTTGCTTTGGACTGAGGTCCTGCACTAAGCCCTACAGACCAAGCAAAACCAGCGGAGCCACTCACGCTACATTCCACATAATCAAACTGACCTTTAAAATGGGCCAATTTTTCAAAAAACAGGAGATTCACAGCAACCAACCAGTCTACTTGAGCTACTGTGATATAGAAGTCCCCTTTGTTTTAACCCTATAAGGAAAGTAACTTTGAAATGACTGATCTGCTTTTTGTTTCTTGTTTCTGATTTCTTCAGTCCTTTCTGCCTATAAAGCCAACTCCCTCTGCTCGTGTTATCAGAGCACCTGCCTATTTTCTAGATGAGACACTGCCCAATTCATGAATCGCTAATAAAAGCCAATCAGATCTTTAAACTCAATTTGTTGAAATTGTATCTTTGACACAAAGTAATAGTGTCAAGACTTGGAGAAGAAGTTTCCACAAAGAAGGTGACATGTGGGTTGGTTTTAAAATATGAGAATGAGTTTGGCAGCGAAGAGACTCCAAGCTTAGGAAAGAGCATATATAAAGGTACCAAGAGGGAAAAGGCATATAAAAAGGTACCAAGAGGATGATGTACACACGTATGACCAACGTGCAGGTTCATCAGCCCTTGGAGACACACCCCAGGGCAAAATGTTCACAGTCTCCCTGTTTGAATAGGGAATAAAAGCAACTAGCAGCAACAGCAAGAGAGTGTCTTTCAAAATGAGGAATAATTATATACTGGAATACCGTACAGTAGCAAAAATGAATGAGTGGTCTCTACCTGCAATATCAGGGATGAATCTTAGGAATACAAAGTTGATTAAGAAGATAGTAGAATTCGTACAGTATGACTCCACTTATACAAAGTTCAAAGCTGTACAAACTGAGTGGATTTTGTTGTGGATACAATAAAAATGGTAAACAGCACGGAGACCAGGGTGGCTGGGGCAGAGAGAAGGGCAGTGAGAGTGGGAAGGTGAAGGGACAGGTGCAATGGGGTTAGGGCCCGCTGGCCATCACAGGCCTTGGGGTTCACTCTGAGTGGTGTGGGGAGCTATTTTGGGGTTTTGTGCAGAGGAATGACCTGATGCAACTAATGTTTTTAAAGTCTGTGTATATTTCTAAATTATGTACACCTATGAGACAAACCTATTGCCTACATGATAAAAAATGTATGAAAAATTAGAAACAGCACATGCTAATATCCCAAACCATAAACGAGTCTTATGGTAAAGTTCCTTGTCAATGACAGTGGATATACATTCACGTCTCAGAAAGCTTTCGTGATGATCTGGAAATGTGGAGGCTGGCCCCATCACCACTCTTTAGTGTCACCACATAGCTGCTCAAGAGTTTGTCCTGGGAGTAGCAAAATGTCAACTCAGCCGTTTCTCACTGTCCATTTGTGCTTGCATTACAAGTATCGTCTTTGCTTTGTGAGTTCTTTGTAGGGACATCTTTAAGCAGTTTGCCCTTTTGTGGGGGTTAGTCTAGGTAACATTTGATAAGGTAACCTGTAGATTTTTTTCAAGATACCCATATATTAATATTAATGCTTGCAGGACTTTGAATTGGGATAGTCTAGAGTTGATGTTCAATATCGGGGTCACTAGCCGCACATGTTATCGCTGAGCCCTTGATGTGGCGAGTGCAAATGATTGAGATGACCTGCAAATGAAAAATACAGACTGGATTTCAAAGACTTAGTAAAAAAATAAAATATCTCATTAATTTTTTATACAGACTGCATGTTTGAAATGACAATTTTTATAATATTGATCTTTTTATAATAGTAGGTTAAATTTAGCATATTATTACCATTAACTTTATCTGGGTTTTTTTTTTTTATTTGCTTTTTTTCTTTTATTTGTTCAGTGTGACTATTAGAAAACTTTTAATTGCTTACATGGTTTGCATTTGTGCTTCATATTATATAACATTTTGATTGGGTAGCACTGGTCTAGAGGAAAAGTCAATTCCCCGAGTTATGGAAAAGTCCAAATTTATCATCATTGCCACCGCCTCTCGTTCCAATCGGTCTTACCTACTGTGTTCCCAAGAGTGTCCCTGTTAGATAAGGAGCCTGTGTCAAATGCATTTATGGCACATTGTAAAGGGCCCACGAGTGGTGCACTGTGATCCAGGCTGATCATGAGTGCTAGTTGAGTGCTAGAACAGGGGTCAGAAGGCCTGAGTTCAAGGTCCAGCTCTGCCATCCACTTGCCAAGTGACCTCAGGAACATTGCTGACATGTTGCTTTCCTTCCTTGCCTGTAAAACTGTGAAAGGAATTAATTATATCATCTTCCATCTTTCTGGCTCTGAGTCCCTCCTTCCAGAAGTATTTACATTTTTAAAAGGTAGTTTCTAGAAGGCAATGCTTAACCCAAATTAAGAAATACCAAATGGCAAAACTTCAGGCCCCTCTGGAGGAGGAGCTTTGGAGCAGAGGAGGTCCTCCTGGACCCCTTCAAGTCACAGCTCAAATTCTAGGTGAATCTGATAAATCTGGTAAACAGATAGGAACTCACAGGACAGACTGGCCCTAATGAGAAGTTGTGGGGTGGATGGATCTTTATTTGTACCACAAGCTGTTGATTTAAGCTGCTTGGACGTGCCATGTCATGAGCACATTCTGGTCTGCCACATACATGCACACTTCCATAAGTGCAAATATCCACATGCACACACAGCAAGACGGCAGAGCATGCTTAGGAAAACAGCTTCCCAGTCCAGGAGGAAATATCACTCATCTGGAGATACGAGGGAACAGGAAGAGGTCTTGGGAAGCAGATGGCATGCTGCCGGGTCACGCACAGAGCCCTGGTCCAAGGCCAGTGAGATAGGGCAGCAGAGGCTGCAGGACATTCAGAGACAAACCAATAATGAGCTGGCAGGATCCAGAAGTGGCAAAATTAATTGCAAACCTGACAACGGTAAGTAGTTAAGGCAAAATTGAGAGTCCCAGGAGAGGGAAATCTACATGTAGCACAGAGGTCCTGGCTCTGAAAATGAAGGGGGAAAGGCACTTAAGAGGAAAGGAGAGATTCTTCCAAAACTGTAGCAGCTGTGGGAGAAAGATACAATGAGGAAGAGAGGGGTGCCCACATTTGTGCTCCCTTCATTCGATGCCATGTGGGCAGCCAGATAATTTACAGTCCTTTGAAGACAAAGAGATAAGCTAAAAGGAATTTCCTCTCACAGAAACCCCTGGATATGAAAATAAAATAAAATAAATAAATAAAAGGAAGTCCCCCATAACCATGTTTTTATCAATCCAAGCTTTATCCAACTCCAAATTTCACCTCCTCCAGGCAGTCTTCCTTCCCCAACAACTGCGGTCCTCAATGGTCTTGCTGTGAACTTGCAAAGTAATGATAGCAGATATTCAGGCCCAGAGTCTAAGGGAAGAAATTAATTAAACACCTTATGCGGAAAAAAAAAACCTTTAAAGTTATTTATTTTTATTTAGAAAGAAGCATTCAACCCACTTGTTTTTACATTAGAAACAAGAAGCATCTAATTTTGTGAATTTGTGCTAGGTAGAATATATGCCCATTAAAGGGTGGAATAAAAAGTAATGAGATTGGAGGAAAAGAAAGAGAGTAGAAAAAGTAAACAAGTGGAAAAGGGAGAGGGAGAGGGGAAGAAACAAATCATTATGTGAACGAAAAGCTACAGGAGAAAGGAAGGTTGAGAGGACCTGTTATACACTAAGAATGTCACTTTTAAAAATAATATGGGTGCTGCTATGGAGTGTTCTAAAAATGTCCAGTAGATCAAGCTGGTTACTAGGGTTGTTTAGGTCTTCTATACCCTTGCTGATTTTATATCTACTTGTTTTATTAATCAGTGAGAGAGGATTATAATAGTATGTTTTCTGTTCCATTCTCCAGTTCTGTCAATTTTTGTGTTATGTATTTCATGTATTTTGAAGTTATGTTGTTAGGTGCATACACACTTAGAATTGTTCTCTTTTGGTGAATCGACCCTTTTATTATTCCGTAATGTTCCTCTTCTCCCTGGTAATTTTCCTCGTTCTAAAGCCGCAGTCCCCAACCTTTTTGGCATCAGGAACCAGCTTCATGGACTACAATCCTTCCATGGACAGGATGGGGTGGCAGGGTGAGTTATGGTCCCGGGATGACCCAAAGCAAAACACATTCATTGTGCAGTCAAACCTGTCTGCCAAAGACAGTCTACACTTGCAGCCAGTCCCCTAGCACCGGCACCACCACCCCAGCTCCACCCCAGATAATCAGGCACCAGACTCTCACAAGGAGACCCCTCACAACCTACATCCCTTACATGCACAGTCCACAGTAGGGTTCACCCTCCTATGAGAATCCAATGTCACCCCTGATCTGACAGGAAGCAGAGCCCACATGTTTCCGTGAGCGATGGGGAGTGACTACAAACACAGATGAAGCCCACTCCCTCACTCACCACCCACCTCCCACCCCATGGCCCAGCCCCCAACAGGCAACAGAAGGGCACCCGTGCATGGCCCAGGGGTTGGGGACCACAGTGCTAAAATATACGTTGTCTGATAATAATCTAATCACTTGTTATTTTTTTAATTGTGGCAAAATGCACATAACATAAAATTTATCATCCTAATCGTTTTTAAGTGTTCAGTAGTGCTCAGTTGTGTTAAGTAGATGTACATTGTTGTGCAGCCAATCTCCAGGACGTTTTTATCTTGCAACATTGAAACTCTTTACCCATTAAACAACGTCTTATCAATTTCCTCCCCCTCCAGCCCCTGTCACCATGATTCTACTTTCTGCTTCCATAAATTTGACTATTCTAGATACCTTATATAAATGGAGTCACATAGTATTTGTCTTTTTATGACTGGCTAATTTTACTTAACATACTTTTCTCAAGGTTCATGCATGTAGTGGCATGTGTCAGAATTTCCTTTCTTCTTAAGGCTGAATAAGATTCCGTTGCATGAATATGGCACATTTTGTTTGTCCATCTATCTGTCAATAGACATTTGGGTTGTTTTCACCCCTTGGTTATTGTATATAATGCTGCTGTCAACATGAATGTACAAATATCTCTTTTGGAACCAGTTTTCAATCCTTTTGAATATATACCCAGAAGTGTAATTTCTGGATCATACTATAATTCTACTTTTACTTTTTTGAGGAACCACCAGACTATTTTTCAGAGCCACTGTGCCATTCAACATCACTTCAGTTATTTTTTTATTACTGTTTGAGTGGTGTATCTTTTCCATTATTTGCTTTTTTTTTTTTTTTTTTTTGAGACAGAGTCTCGCTTTGTTGCCCAGGCTAGAGTGAGTGCTGTGGCATCAGCCTAGCTCACAGCAACCTCAAACTCCTGGGCTCAAGCAATCCTTCTGCCTCAGCCTCCCGAGTAGCTGGGACTACAGGCATGCACCACCATGCCCGGCTGATTTTTTCTATATATATTAGTTGGCCAATTGATTTATTTCTATTTATAGTAGAGACAGGGTCTCGCTCTTGCTCAGACTGGTTTCGAACTCCTGATCTCAAGCAATCCACCCACCTCAGCCTCCCAGAATGCTAGGATTACAGGCGTGAGCCACCTCACCCAGCCTCCATTATTTACTTTTAACCTAAACCTATTTATGTCTTTATATTTAAAATGTTTCTCTTATAGACAGCATATATTTGGGATGTTGTTTTGCTATTATCCAATCTGAAAATCTCTTTCTTTTAATTAGTGAGTTTAGACCATTTATATTTAATGTACTTTAATGTAATTAAATTGACATGATTGAATTTAGGTCTGTTGTTTTATTAGCTTTTTGTTCCCCTCTTTTTCTATTCCCCTGTTTCCCCTTTCCTGCCTTCTTTTGCATTATTTGAATATTTTTAGTATTACATTTTAATTTACCTATTTTAGCTACATCTCTTTACATTATTTTTGTTGGTTTCTATAGAAAGTATAATATACACACCCAATTTTTTACAGTCCACCTACAGTTAATAGTTTACCACATTAAGCAAGATATAAAAGCCAGGAATGTCAATTTTAAAGTGGTATCCAAGTATAAAAGACAAGATGAAGGACAATGGGTGTGGTTTTTTTAATATTTATGTGGTAAATATAGATGTATATATGTTTGAACATGCGTATAGTATTTCCGGAAGGCTACAAAAGAGATCCTTAGTAGTGACTGGTAGTAGGAGAGAAGACTCCTAGTAGGAGAGAAGACAGGGATGGGAGGAGAGTTACTTCTCATGGCAAATCTATTAGCATCTTTATTTATTTATTTATTTTACCAAATTCATCTATTACCTTTTCAGAAAATGATTTATAAAATTCTTACCATTTGTTATTCAAAATATTCCTTTAAATATCAATAGTGGCATAATAATTATTAAAGATTTTATATAAGCTCATATTCTTAAAAATGTAGAAGCTCTGCTTTTAAAAGGATAATCTAAAGCAATGGAAATTATACATCAGTGACCAGAACAAACTCTCTCAAAGAGTAAAAAGAAGTTAAATTAAAGGTCCCAGAATCTCTTTAAAGGGACACCTGCCACCTTCCTCGTTGCAGTGAGTACTGCAATATCCAACCTCCAGCGACTGGTCTTAGTGAATCAGGGGCATCCCATTCTCACAGTGAGTGACTGGCTTACAGGTGAGCGTGGGGTACAGTCATGGCCGGTGAACCTAAGAGAAGTTCCACTGGGCCCCTTCTGAGAAAGTTCCCTTGCTCTTAAGACAAAGACTCCATCAAAACAGCCCCAGTTCTGCCTCTGGGTATCACTGTGTCAGGATGTTAGGTCTGGAACTGCTCCAAAGCCGTGGAGGCAGAATCTTACCTCTGCTATCTTCTTGTTATGTGACTGATATATTTCCTCTCTGAGATTTAAGAATTTTCTGTTAATTGCAGCTGATAGCTTACTAACCAATGCACCATCATTCTTTTATTTATTCATTATCTATAATCCACATGGACCCTCCTACACATGAGAGCTGTCACCAGGACACAGCCGGGAGAAAGCACAGGCCCTCCTTGCCTTCAGGGAGCCCTACAGCCCTGCACCCCTGGGTCTGTCATATGACCTCTGCTTGCCCTGGCTTCTCATGATCCTTTCTCACCGTTTACGGCTCACCTCTACAATACACACACCTAATTTCCCACCTTCCGTGTGAGCTGCCATATTGACATCCCTTCCTCAGCACCATACACGTCCTGTGCCTCTGTTGCACACTTTTCAGACTGTGTTGCAGTTGTCTCCTCATTAGCCCGTGAGCTCCTGCTGTGAATCCCAGAGTCAGCCACGGGGCCCGGACCGTTACGATGCGTGGCCAGGCAGCTGCCAGTTGACCACCCTGAGGGCACCGTGAGGGCAAGTTCAAAAGTGGGAGAGAAGAGGACGCTACCTACCGGCTAGAGGCCAGAGCAGGGGAGCAGGCAGGCCTGAACTACGGGCCAGGGGAGGAGAGAACACCAGAGGGGAAGGAGGGCCACAGAAGCAAAGGACGAAAACCCCTGTCCCTCTGCAGCAAGCCCTTCCTCCAAGCCCCAGATTCCTTGATTTCCCCTCCCAGAGGTCCCTGCACAACCAGGATCCCACCCAACAGAAATAGGAAGCCTTCATCTGTCTAGCCGTTTAGCTGACTGCACCTTCTTCCCTTTGTTTTTATAATCAGGAGCCCAGTTATGTAACTCACTCTTCCCTCTCCAAAGCTCTGCGCCCTGCCCCTCTCCCCTCACCCCGATCTGCAGCAACAGCTCACCACACTTCTGGCCCTGCCTCCTTTGTGACCTGTCCTTCTCAGCCTGTCCATTAGTTGCCCAGCCACTTCTTCAGTGAGTTTTCTCAAGAGCCCTTTTCAATTAAATTATTTCTATTCTGGGTTCTAAGGTAACTGAGCCAACATAGACCAGACCATGTTCAGGTGTAGCTGAAACAGGTGACTTCCCACATGGTGTGAAGATATATATGGGTCACGGTTCTAAAGTGCAGACCACAGAATCTACTCCAGCTGGTTTAAACAAAGGGGTATCTATTAAGAGATATAAATAGTGGAGAAGGCCAAAGAAACAGATCTAGACCTGTAGTTCTCACCCTTTGCTGCACATTAGAATTACCTAGATAGTTTAAAACAACAAAATGCTCATGGCTAAGCCTCATTCAGACCATTACATCAGTATTTGTTAGGTCTAACTTCCAGGTAATTCTAATGTACAACTAAGATGCAGAGATATTACTCTAGGCCAGGCGTGGTGGCTCACACCTGTAATCCCAGCACCCTGGGAGGCTGAGGCAGGAGGATCACTTGAGGTCAAGAGTTTGAGGTTGCTGTGAATAGGCTGACACCATGGCACTCTAGACCAGGCGACAGAGTGAGACTCTGTCTCAAAAAAAAAAGAAGAACAATTACTCTAGGCCAATGGTTCTCAACCTTGGCTGTATATTGGAATCGCCAGGAGAGTTTTTAAATGCTGATGCCTGGACCCCACTCTCAGAGGTTATGATATTATCAATCTGGACTTGGTATCTGGAGTGTTTAAAACTTCCCAGGTGATTCCAATTATAGCCTGGGCCAAGCTCCACAAATTAAACACTGTTGGCAAATGCACAAGGTTGTCTATCTCATCAAAGTGTTGCCCAATGATTAGAAACAGCCCTAGAACACTGGTTAAATAAACATGGTTCATCCTCATAGTGGAATACTACGCAGCTAATGAAAACAGCAAGGTAGCTCTCCATGAGCTGACAGCAAAGGATCTACAAGGCATACTACAAAGTAGCATGTAAAAAACACGGTGCTACAATTTGTGCAAAAAGGGAAAAGGGAATACCCGTACCCTTATGTTATCAGAGACTTTCTGGAAGGATACACACAAAACGGGACTCAGATCCTGATTCCAGAGAGAGGAGGAACTGAGTGGTTAGAAGACATGCATGAAAAGAGACTCATTCTACCTTTTTGATTTTGTACCTATTATATAAATAGGATCTGCTTTTATAAGAGAATTAAAATCCACTATATAAAATGCACTCATTCACTCGTTTATTCAGCACAGATACAGCTGATTTCCTTCAGTCTCAGCCCTGTCCCAGTTCTGTGGAAGGGCCACGGTGAGGTCCCAGAGGCTATAAGACCTGGCACCCCCGTGGGGTGGGCACGACAGCAGAGGTGGCACCCTGGGCCCCGGAGTGCAGAAGGGGGTGATTGGTTAGTCCGAGGGGCCCTGGGAAAGTCTGGTAGAGAAGACATCCTTTGAACCGAGACTTGAGGGAGATGTAGGGTTGTGTTTGGTGAAGAGGAGCATTCCAGACACAACAGCTTGCACAGCGTGGGGCTTGAGAGCTGGCACCGTGTGCTCCGAGCAGGAGGAGCAAACTAGAGGGCCAGAGTAGAGGTCGTGGTGTGCGTGCACCCACCTGCATCTCGTCTCCCTGAGCCTCGCCAGCCTTGCGTCTTCACGGCCTGGCCCCCGAGCCCGGCAAGCTTGCAGTCCGAGGTTCCCGGCTGTGCTGCATTTCTTGCTTTCCTGACCAAATCCAACTGGAAAATGCCAAACGACAGAACCACTGGGCTCAGAGGTGCATCCAGCTGTGCTTGATTATTGGTTCACTTAGAAACACCTTGAACCGAGGAAAAGGAGAGGACAGACAACCCCCGCTCTTCAAATACTGTTGTGATAGTTTAGGCTTTTATCTGAAGATACAGCTTCATGCTTTCCAGGGAGTGATGTGTCCTCCCCCCACCCCCAATTCCCATCACTGCTGGGTTGAACGAAGGCAGAATTCTGAAACCGGAGATGTGTTGCCCTACATTCTCTCTCACCTTCCCCTTCTTGGGCCCCCGTGTGCTGTGGGAGCTAAACAGGGACAGGAGCAGCGAGGACACTGCGGCAGGGCAGATGCACTGATGCATTTTCGACGGGATGGTGGGAGCCATCACGGGATGGGCAAGAGGGACTGGGTGGGGGAGGGAGGAGACCCCGGGGGCAGGGAGACAGCGCCCCAGGAGCGCCCCAGGAGCGTGACAGATGGAGATGGGGAAAGCAGTGGCGAGCGATGGAAAGCACAGAGGCATTTAGTGGAGAGACAGACAGCGGGACAGACAGACAGACAGATGTCTGGGCCGGAGGGAGATGACTTCTGGAGACAGAGCATTGGCTTCCTACGGCTGCTGCAGCAAAGCCCACGGTGGGTGGCTTAAAGCAACAGAAATCGATTTTCTCACAGTTCTGGAGGCCGGAAGTCTAAAATCAAGGTGGCAGCAGTGCCGTGCTCTCTCTGAGCCTCTGGGGGAAGCTCCCTCCTTGCTTGTCCTGGATCCTGGCAGTGACCCGCAGTCCGTGGTGTTCCTCGGCTGGCAGAGACACCACTCCCATCCCTGCCTTTGGCATCAGGTGGAAATCTCCTTGTGGGCCAAAATTCCCCTCTTCTCATAAGAACACCAGTTACTAGATTTAGGGCCCTCCATCATCCAGTATGACCCCAGCTCCATTTGGCGACATCTGCAAAGGCTCTGTCTCCAAATAAGGTGACACACACAGGGACCAGGGGCTGGGACGTCAACATGTCTTTTGGGGAGGACACAATTCAACTCGCAGGAGATCATATTAATAAATAAGTTTCCTCTTCTGCAAAACTGTGGAGATGCAGCTAAGGATTCTGGGGCTGCCCCCAAGCTCGGAGCCAGGAAGTGGCTGGTCTGCCAGGCCTGCCGCTGTCATGCAGCATTACACCAAGCAGTGCCGGGCCCAGCTTGGGCTCAGGTCGTGAGCAATGGTGAGCAGGCGACTCTCAGCAAAGGGCAGACCCTGTCCCTTTGGCCATTCCTTCAGACCCTTCTCAAGCTGCTCCCAGCTCCAAAAATTCGCTCTGTGGGCTCTGAATCAGCCTGCCTTTCCCAGGTCACCCGCTCCATTTATCTTCCTCCTCCTCCTCCCCCAGCCACCCTTACCTGTCCTGCATGCCGTTCCCTCAGGCTTAACTCCCTGGCCAATAAACTAAGCATTGCCAACAGCACAATCGGTTTCACGTGCCAGTTGGACATCGGCTTCTTAATAAAAGGGAGCTACTTAGAGACAACATTCCTTAGTGCAGAGAGAGATTTAGCCCAGTGGGGCTATATCATGTTCCTTCGTCACTAAGTATTTGTGGGAAGTAGGACATGGTCCTTAGGGCAAGCCAGTTCCTTGGGGATTAGCTCCCCAACTCAGTGCAAACTAGCTGACCTAGACAGACCTCGAGGGTGAGATGGGGCAGGTGGGACATTGCAGAATCTACTCATGAAAAATAATTCAGTGACCCAGGAATCACCAGGCCTGAGCTTTAGCCCCAACTCTGCTCTCAGTTGCTATGCCATCTGGGGCAGGCTCTCACATCTGCAGAACTGGTCGTAGCAACTATCTGCTTAACCAACAACAGGCCCCTTCTCCTCTCTGGGCCTTCGTTTCCCCCTCCTTCCAGCGGGGGAATGAACAGAGGTCTCTTCCGGCTGCAACATTTAGTGAGTTTTCACAAAATGGTTTGGCTCGAATCATATTGTTAAAAATCTTGTCTGTGTCTGAACACTTCAACTGTTTTGTTACTAGGTCTACAGCACATAACAAAGCAGCTGTGCAATTAAGGGATAATGTCAATGCTGTAGGACAACGTTGACAAGATAACGCGTTGTGAAACCACAGAAATGCCAAAGCAAGTGAACAGATTGACAAGTGGAAAAACAAAAAGCAAATGGCAAATGGCCCTGGAAGCTCTTTGCAGTCCAAGGAGGTCCATTTGCCCCCTCGCTTGGGTTCTGTTGTGACACTCAGGTTCTGGTCTACATCGTGCCCCAGGTCCCTGTCGTGCACCCCTAAGCACATGGGTCATGACTGAAGAGGGCAGGGTCGTCTGCAGTAGCTGGGCCCCGCCTCTTCACTTGGAGACTCATGGAGACCCTAGTGGCCGCCAGGCCTGGAGGGGCTGGAGACCATTGAGTTCAAACCTCCTAGTGCCCCAACATGGCCAGATACAGAAGATGAGATCAGGGTCAGGAAGGATTTCTTCAGGTAACTTCTGAGCTGGCTCATGGAAGGAGAACTGGAACCCTGGGTTCTCTCCCAGTTTGCTGCTTGTCCTTAAAGTTAGATCCCGTTTCTCAGGAGAGTGAAAGGAGTTGGAGGATGTGGAGTAGGCTGGGTCACATGACCTTGAGGCCCAGCAGCCCAGCAGCCCCAGGGGATCGGGCATTGTCTTAATCAATGCCTAGAAAGACAGACCAACGTCATGGAGGGATACAACTGTGAAGGTCACGGCAGGGAGAAGGGCGTGTTTGCCGTATCTCACAGCACTGGGAAGGGCTGCTTACTCGTGGCATTGAGGTGAGGCAGGAAAGGCACAAATAGGAAAGTGCTGGTTTATGGCAGGGGAAAGAGGCTAGACTGGCCTCTCCCAGAAAAAGAGAACTGGTGTGCTGCAAAGAGCACTGGCTTTGGAGCCAGAAGAACGGAGTTCGACTAGTAATAAATCGCCGATTTCCCCTTTCTGGGCTCCAGTTTCCAACACCCTTGAAATGAGGGCAATGGGCCCAGTCAATCGGCAATGCCCACATACCCTGCCCGGAGGCTAACTTCCATTTCCAGCTACTCCTAGGCTTGTTGGGATGATTGAGTGGCTAAGTGCTCCTTGAAGCCTCTCCCAATTCTAGCACCCACAGATCCTAGGAAAATATCAAATGGATGCACAATGATTTTGATAAATTCCTGGATGCCTGAGGTATGATGGGATCCTGCATATAATTGCGGGCTTGAGGCACACCTGACCCATGAGAGCATTGTTGGGGGACATGCAGCCCATTGACTTCCCTGTTGGACACGGACTCAGGGTAAATGGGCCACAGGTCCACAGAGGTGTGCGGCCCATCCTCCCACATGTCCATGCCTTTGTCCATGCTGTTCCCTCCACCTGAGACCCCCTTCTTCTCCGGCTGAACCCCCTCCCCTCCCTTCCTAGCCAGCTCGTGGGATACCAACTAGGGAAGCTTTGCTGATTCCTCTAAGCAGAGTTAATTGCTTTCTTTGTCACATTGAATTATTTATGTTCTGACCTGTCAAGACTGTTTGTTTTCAGATTTGTCTCGTGGGCTAGACTTCTCGAGAGCAGAAACCGTCTTTTCGCCTCTCTAAATTGGGTAATGAGCAGGGTGTCTACACAGAGTAGCAGCTCCTAAACTGCTGTTAAATGGAAGGGAGGAAAGATAAAGAAGAATGCGAAGAAGAGAGAGAGGCAGGCAATGGAAGGAGGTGGAAGGAAAGAAGAAAAAGGATGGTTCCAGACTTATTTTCTCTGTGTAAAGTCACTAGAGAAACTCCAATCCTCTTCTGCACCTTTGTGCTTTAACTGGGCATCTGACACCCAGTCTCACACTGCCCAAGGCTCTTCCGGTATCTCTTCTCCTGGTCGAAGGGAAAACACGCCTCCCTCTAGCCATCAGGCAGCAGGGGAAAAAAGGACACAGCTCCCTTCTGAGTGTCTGTGCCTAACTCCCCCTCCTGCCTCCCTCCCCCACACAGAAGTCAAAAGAAATATTTGATTCAAGCTCCTTCACTCTGGGAGCGAAGCCATTCCTTAACGCCATCAATAACTGGGAGTAGGGAGAGGAGAATAATTGTCTACTGTACTTGAAAAGAAATCTCCCTCCATTCCCCACCAGTTATTAACAGGAAATGTAAACACAGCAGCAAGAGTGACCCATTACCGACAGCCCAGGAGGTTCTTTTAAACACGGCATCTGCTTTTATAGGCCACCTGGATAATAGAGTTCTTCTGCTTTTTTTTGATTTCTAGAATCATGATTTCAATGGCACCCACTGTTTTATATTTATTTATTATAAAAACAATGGAGCAACAATGAAAGAAGTTACAGGAATGCTACTATTTCCCTGTGTGTGTGTGTTCATGGGTATATGGTTTTGACTAGTGGTGATTATCACGTAATCCAATTATTTTAATTCTGTTTTTCCATTTCATATTAATCCATAAGAATTCACCGTGTCGCTACATAGTCTCTGTAATTATTGCGTTAATGGCTTTCTTAATATCCCATCAGGTTGGTGTGCCGTAATTTACCATGTCCCTCTTTAGAACATAACCTTTTAAAACATTAAACAGAAAGCTTATCAAGGTTTTAAAATAGATGAGGAGGTGGTTTCTTGGCAACGCCAGTGTCGGTTCTCAGGTGCACATGACCGGAAGTGAGGCGGGCCCAGGCGGGAGCAGGCCCGGGACCAGCGGGCCATGGCAGTGGTGGGAACACGGGGTTCTGCTCCCAGCCCCACTCCACCTTGGGCTGCCGGCGTGTGACTCAGCTCTGCCTTTGGTCAAGAAGCAGTCACTGACCATGCTTGGGAACTAATAATAGTCATCGTCATAACAATGGCTAGTATATCCATTGAGCTCCGCACTAAAAACTTTATAAAATGTATCTCATTTAATGCTTACAACCAGCCAATACAATAGTACTATTATTTTATTCCCTATTGCACAGCTCAAGAAACTGCAGCCCAGAGGTCACACAGCTAGAGGGTGGTGGTCCCGCCCCCGGGCAGTCTGGTTTCAGGAGTCTCTGAAGTCCTGCGTTCCTCTCTCAGCTCTGCGGTGGGTTCTGTGCACTCAGAGACTCCATCCTCCAAAGTCACCAGGTGCAGTTCCTGTTCTATTCCTGTTCTATCTGGAGCTCTGGGGGGCTTCATGACTCTCAGCAATGGCCTGGACAAGGGCACAGAAGGCCTTCTGAGCCCACCATTTGTGGGTGACTTGCAGCTGGGGGGAAAAGACATGAGCCGGTGACAGGAACTGACTTGGACATCCAGCAGTAGTAAATAGAGCAGAAACATGCAGATCTGGATTTGCACCCTGGGCTCTGGCATTTGCCAGCTGTGTGGCCTTGGACTGCTTACATCTCTTGAAGCCCCAGATGCCCAGTCTGT
The DNA here is from genome assembly GCA_008750895.1 of Mirza zaza. Taxonomy (NCBI): domain Eukaryota; kingdom Metazoa; phylum Chordata; class Mammalia; order Primates; family Cheirogaleidae; genus Mirza; species Mirza zaza. The sequence goes on from VSMD01089172.1 coordinate 149,546, forward strand.
AAAAGGGAGATAATAGCACCTACCTCCCAGGGTTGCTGTAAGGATTCAAGGTGACGATGCATGACACATATGCAGTGCTCCACAATAGGTGGCTGTTTCTATTGTCTTGACAGACCAAACGAGGAGCCAGCTCTAGTAAGATTAATTCTTTAGGGTCAGACGCGAACCCTCCACTTCCACCCAGTACAAGACAGAGAAGAAAAGTGTGAACACCACGGGAAAACATAAGAGTTTCATTTTGCATCAGCTTCAGAGGCATGGCTAGGAGGATGGTGATGACAATAACAGCAACAATAAGAAGAATGCTGACACTCGCTGAGTATTTATTATGCTCCAGGCACCGCACTACCTACTGTACATGTGTTGACTCATGTCATCTCCATCCATCACTACAAGGCAGGGACTGATTATTTCCATTTTACAGATGAGGAAACTGAGGTGAGGATTTTGTGGCTGCCTGCGATATTCCTGCAGCCTTGGCTGGATGGACAGCAGCAGAGCATCCGGCATGAGGGAGTGAGGGAGCAAGGAGCCCACTGCTCTGTGCCGGGTGGAGCCTCTTGGAGGATCCGTTTCAGTTCTGGAGACCCGAGGGCAGAGAGAGGAAGGACGAGCTTCTAACTGGGGTTGGGGGGGTGTCTTGAAAGAACAGCCGCAATGAGTCCCTGTTTGAAGGAACTCGAAAACTGTCCAGCAAAGACTCCGAAAGGCCCAGGTTAGTCCCATCAGAGAAGAGGACATGGGGAGGGGCTCCTGTGCCCCTCTCAGGGGTCGGGGCTCCACTTTCACTGCTGCTGCCAGGCCTGAGTCTTGTTACTCTCTAAAAACCCCACGCTGTGCCTAGCACATAGCAGGCATTTGGTGAAAGTTTGTCATGTGGATGCAAGTGAAGGGCAAGAGTCTGTGGGGTCCCCAGGGGGCGTGTTGCACAGTGCGGGGAAGCTATAGGGAGAAAGACACCAACTCAGTATAAGGACGATGTGTCCATCCAAGTTTACAGAGGTGGGATAGTGGCTCCAGTTGACTAGCAGTGAGTCTACTATTGCTGGATTTATTCCAGGAGGCCGACCACAAATGGAATAGTGTACACGTGACCTTCAGCGTCCCTGCCGGTTCTGGGGTGCTGAGACTCCGCTGTTCTCTCCTCTTAAAACTTTCTCCTTCATTTCCCATTCCCGAGATGGAAAAGAACTGCGAAGCCGATAAACCACTTCCTTTGGAGAAGATAATAATAGAAAATTAGCTCCGTGTATTGAACCGTGAACACTTAAAGACTGATAATGCCTGAACTTAATCCAAGGTGATACATCTTTAATGTTGGTGTTATTCCCGGAGCACACCTCATGTTGGGGTGGAGATAACTTGGAGCCACAAACTGCCCCGAACGTCTTGCTAGGACCCGAAGCTTCCGCTGTAGCAACAGGTGACTGCAGGCCCCAGAGCAGACTGTGGCTTAGGAAGAGGATTCGGACAAGGGAGAGACCACAGACCCCACACAGGGGTCCCGGCCGTGTCCAAAACACTCAGGAAATGAATCATCCCCCTTCGGGGCCCTCTGCCCGTGCTCAGGTGAGGCCGAGCACGCCGTGCTGGCTTCCAGTTGAGCCAGAGCCCCTGCCCTCACTGTGGAAACAAGGGAGAAACGCAAGGGGCAGGTTCCCCTGTGCCTGACGCTCCTCACACAGGACAGGTGAGCAGGGAGAGGCCGCCGGGGGATGGCAGGGGTGCCAGTCAGGGGACAGAGATCGTCCGTGCTGGAGAGCAGCTGGTGGCTTCAGGGGTGAAGCCACTATGACAGCAGGCAGCAGTGATGGGGAAGGAGAGTGGCAGAGTGGCATCGGGCTGGCATGCAGAGCCTGGGGGATCCCTGAAGATTTGGGGACACAGGAGCCATTGAGCACTGGTGCTGCCTGGGGGAGATCCGACAAAGCTAGAAAGCCCGTGACTAGGGCTCATTTCCTCTGCCAGTGTCTCCCACAGATCCCCAAAACTAGATGCATAGATGCCCCTCAAAACATGCATACAAGATCTGAGTCCACCCCAGTTCCCAGCCCAGTCTGGTCAGGCTAGAATGTCAGCAGCAGCCTAGGCTACCCTGCAACCATCCTCAGAATCTGTGTGATGTGGGAAAGTCTGGGCATCCCAGGACTACCAAGTCCCTGTGTTGCACTGTGGCATTTGTGTCACCCGGCATCACCAGGTACCAGGCTTCCACCTGAGAGCTCCCCCCCCAGCCTCCTGGAGGCCAGGGCTCCCTCTGAACCACAGCTGCTAGTCCGGGTCCCCAACACCCCTCCACTCTGGTACGGTCCTGGCCACACACACACACCAGAAGCAGTGTTTCTTGTATCTGGTTATCTCCCACCCGGTGCTCCCCATCTGCAGGAGGCTGCCTCGTGGCACCTGTCCTTGCTAGCTGCAGTGCCAGGTGACCAACTCGCCAGGCCCGCATTGTGTTCTGCACGATCCCCATCCCGCAGTTTCTTCAGTCTTCACTTGCAGGAATTCTGATGAGGGAGCCTCACTCTACCTTCCCCAACCTCATCTCCTTTCCCTGCCCTGCCCTACCCTGCCCAGCTCTGCCCAGCTTTAGACAGTCTCTAAAACACATCAGGTGTGGTCTTGGCCACACTTTGAGCACCTTGAGGGCAAGGCTGGGCTATTTTCATCCCTGCACCCTGAGCACCCGATGTAGGGTAGGAACTCAGAGAATTCTGATCAACAAGTACCTGGACCATTCACCCTCATGGTGCAGGAAGGGGAAGAGGGTCCCTAGAAGCTGCCTCCGGTGTGCTGGGTCAGGCTGCCATAACCTTGTCCATCAGTCAGACTCAGGGTAGGTAAGTGAGACTCAAGATCCCTCTGTGTCTACAAAAGAGGGCAGTGGCAGCTAATAACTGTAAGCTGATATTCTAATATTGCATGTCCCCAGTGCAAAGCGGTAGTAAGTGAGTGACTTGCTCCTCTATTTTTTGTTTCGTCTCAATTTAGAGCCTGTATCAGTAGAAAGTAGTTAGAAACTGGCTCGGGGTGGAAAATCACAAAATGTAGAAGTAGCCAGATTCTAGTTAAGACCTGTCCTTACCTTCTCTTGGGTTGGCTCAGAACCTGGGATGGGAGGTGGCGAGGCAGCCACGACCTGGGACTTGGGAAACTCAAGTTCCTGGGCAAGGTGAGAAATGCCATACATTACCTCCTGTGCCATCCTTTTAATTGTACAGGGGAGATAATCCTTCTCTCTCCCTAATTAGGTTCAATTTATAGGGAAGATGAGCAGACAAAATAGCCTTCCCTGACTGAGTTCACCGCAGCGACAGCCCCTGGGAAGGGGCAGTTTCAGCAGCTGCTGGTGGGCCCTTCTGCCGTTCACAGCTGCTTAAGCAGCAGGTTGGGAAAAGAGGGTTCTCTCGCTCGGTCTCTCTGGGTTCATCACAAAACATCTCTTGAAATGCTCCAGGAATCAGGCTGGAATTTATCATACATTTGGGGCAAATAAGTCAACCCAGTGAAAAGATTTGCTGCAACCACTGAGAGTTATAATAGCAGGAGAAATGGCCTTTCAGATACAACGGCATAAAATCTGAAGTTTTATGGAGAAAAAACTTAGGCAGACATGTTTACTCAGGCCATGTATGTGAGCTGGAAGGCCTCAGTGCCCTAGGCATCAAGCTTCTCCTCGTAGACTTTATGACAATTTTAATTAGTTGCTTGTGTGGCTGTGTACTTTATGCCTCCTCCCACCCCCCAGACTGCAAGCTTTTGTGAGTGCAGAGGTGGCTTCTACCTTTTCACCATCAGTCCCCACCAGCATGCTAATCCTGGCCCAGGAGACATTTCTAACTATTTGTGGAATAAACAAATGAGAGGCTAAGATTTCTCTTTAAAGCCAAATAGAAAACCAGAATAAAATTGAGCATTCATTGATAGTATTTAGAAAGATGGAAAACTATCCATTGCACTTAGAATTTGTTTTTCTCTAATTCTTGTTCACAGCTAGATCATGAATGTTAGTGAATGGGCTGTATTTTTAATCCAAGTGTTGATTTCTATAGAAAAGGTGTAATAGCTTATAAGCATGTTAGGTCTGAGATACTGCTAACTCTTCTGAGAACCCAGTCTGGATAATGATGCCAGATAAGCACCACCCGGTCTCATGGGCATGGTGCCCAACGACAGGACAACAAACATCAAACCAGGATTCCCCAGCCGTCCAGGGACCGGGAGAAGAAACAACCAGGTTTTCGGTAGCAGCACTGACCTCACGGGGAGCAGGTGTTTGCTGAACTAGGAACTGACTCCCAACGGAGGGTGCTGACAGCGAGCCTGCTAATTGCTGGCTTTTTTTTTTTTTTTTTTTAGGACTAGCCCACAACTTCTCTTTGGCTGGAGAGACATCATGGAAGAACTGCAGCATCAAGAAGGAAGTCCCTATGTGTCCACTTAGGTGCTGCCGAAATAAAAAAAAATAATTAAAAAAAAAAAAAAAAAAAAAGAAGGAAGTCCTTCCCATACGACATCAAGGACATTTTCCCCTCTGCCTTTTCTAGCTTCTCTGCAGGGGACTTTGAGGAAACCAGGCTCTGCAACAGAAGTGGGTGACAGTAGTCCCTGGCCACTTTAAAGACCATAATGATACCCGTTCATCTCACTTCCTGCCCCTCTTGACAGAGCCAACTGAGTTACTTAACGTGCCAATATCCTTGCATCCTTTGGTTAGAGAATTTATTTGTTTATGTAAAGGGAAAATTAAAGCCTACAGTAAGCTTCACGGGAAACTGCTGGAGTTCATGCATTCGATTTGGAAGCGGGACACCCATTGTCAATACTTTATCCTCCAACAAGTTAAAAAACAGTGTAGCCCCCTGAAAACGGGTTCCCCTTACTGCCTTGGCCTGGAGTGTCAACAGCCCTTACCCTTTCCTCCCCTAGCGCCTTACCCTGCATCCGCAGTTAAGCTAAACCCTTCCCCACCTCTCTAGAGCCTCCCTTTCCTGTGTCCTGTGTCACCCACCCCATAGGAAGGTGCTGTAAGGATCAGAGTGTGCCAGCTGGAGACAGTCTGCCAGGATGAACTTCCCAGCACCACCTGGTAACAGCGACTCACCTTCAGCCAATGAGTTAAGCTCGCCAAGCGCCAGGCTCCTCATCTGTAAAAGCGGAGCAAGAATATTTGCAACCTCACAAGGGCGCTGTGACGATCAGGTAGCACGATCTCTAGGAAGCCCTTAAGAACTATTCACCACTTTTAATCCAAAGTGCTTTAGCCAAACCCAATCCTTTCTGTTTCTGAGCATGCCATGTTTGTCCTGCTTGTTTGCCTCTTGTCCCGCCATTCTCCCACCACGATGCTCTTTTCTTCTCATCCCCTTCACAGAGCACACCAAATGCCTCCTTTGCCAGGAAACTCTCCCTGGTTTCCCAAGGCAGAAGTTTGCCTCCCTCTTCGGCAGGCCCTTGGCCCCGCTCTCTTCTTCTTCCCCCAAGTCTAACAGCGTGGCCCGGGAGGCAGCCAACCTGCCCTGGAGTTCCGCCTCCACCCCTTCCAGCCACCTGTGCCATGGGGTTATTAGTCATATTATTGTATTATATCAATTATTAATACATATAAATATATATTATTTGCAATCATATATTATTATAGCAGTTATATTATTATCAGTAACTACAGGAGGGATTACATGAGCCACAAAAAGCCTTTAGCACAGTGCCTGGTACACAAAGAAGTTTTCTCTAGGTGTTTGCTTCTGTTGTCATCACCGCATCCTTGTTCTGCATCTCCTTTGCAGGCATCTGGAGGATAGCGGAGTATTTATCACCATACTGCACGAAGCTTTGCAAGTATTGCTGGGGTGATCGCCCATTCAGGTTGGCCTGTCATCCAGCGTAGATATTAATAGTGCCCTCTTTGGATAGTATAGACATTTTAACAATGTTGATTCTGCCAACCCATGAGCATGGTATATTCTTCCACCTGTTTACATCCTCTGGTATTTCTTTCTTCAGTGTTTCATAGTTCTCCCTGTAGAGGTCTTTTACTTCTTTAGTTAAATATATTCCTAGGTACTTTATTTTCTTTGTTGCTATTTTGAAGGAAATTGAGTCTTTGATTTGGTTCTCACTTGTACTGTTGCTGGCGTATATGAATGCCTTTGATTTCTGTGTATTGATTTTGTATCCTGAGACTACCAAATTCATTTATCAGTTCAAGGAGTCTCTTGGTTGAATCCTTGGGGTTTTCTAGGCATGATATCATGTCATCAGCAAAGAGTGAGAGTTTGATCTCTTCTCCCATTTGGACTCCCTTAATTCCGCTCTCTTGTCTGATTGCTGTAGCAAGGACTTCCAGCACTATGTTGAAAAGAAGTGGAGATAGTGGGCAACTTTGTCTTGTTCCAGTTCTAAGTGAGAATGCTTTCAATTTTTCACCATTCAGTATGATATTGGCTGTGGGTTTGTCATATATGGCTTGTATCAATTTTAGGTAAGCCCATCTATGCCTATTTTGTTGAGCATTCTTATCATAAAAGGGTGTTACATTTTGTCAAAAGCTTTTTCTGCATCTATTGAGAGGATCATATGGTCTTTGGTTTTGCTTCTGTTTATATGGTGAATTACATTTATAGATTTGTGTATGTTGAACCATCCCTACATCCCTGGGATGAAGCCCACTTTGTTTTGATGGATTACTTTCTTGACAAGCACCTGGATTTGATTGACTAAGATTTTGTTGAGAATTTTTGCATCTATATTCATAAGGGATATTGGTCTGTAGTTTTCTTTTTTTGTTGCATCCTTTCCTGGTTTTGGTATCAGGGTTATGTTTGCCTCATAAAATGTGTTAGGGAGGATTCCATCCTTCTCAATGTTGTGGAATAATTTCTGCAGGATAGGCACCAATTCTTCTTTGTAGGTGTGGTAAAATTCAGGTGTGAAACCATCTGAATGCAGGACTTTTCTTTTTAGGAAGGTTTTTTATTGCTGTTTAAATTTCATTACTTGATATTAGTCTGTTCAGGAATTCTATTTCTTCCTGGTTGAGCCTAGGGAGGCTATGTGTTTCTAAGAAATTGTCCATTTCCTCCACATTTTCCCATTTGTGTGCATAGAGGTTTTTGTAGTATTCATAAATTATATCTTGTATCTCCAGGGCATCAGTTGTAATTTCTCCTTTATTGTTCCTGACCCAAAGTGACCTACAGAGTCAACGTAATCCCTATTAAAATACCATCATCATTTTTCACGGATATAGAAAAAATAGTTTTACACTTCGTATGGAACCAGCAAAGACCCTGTATAGCAAATCAATCCTAGGCAATAAAAACAAAATAGGAGGTATCAATTTACCAGATTTAAAACTATACTACAAGGCTATAGTAATTAAAATATCTTGATATTGGCACAAGAACAGGGACATTGACCAGTGGAACATATCAGAGAACCCAGATATAAAACTATCCTCATATAGCCAACTAATCTTCGACAGAGCAGACAAAAACATACACTGGAGAAAAGAATCCTTATTCAATAAATGGTACTGGGAAAACTGGATAGCCACATGTAGAAGACTGAAACAGGACCCATACCTTTCAAACAAAAATCAACTCATGCTGGGTAACAGACTTGAACATTAGGTGTGAAACTATTAGAATTCTAGAGGAAAACGTTGGAAATACTCTTCTAGACATTGGCCCAGGCAACGAATTTTTGAAGAAGACCCCAAAGGCAATTACAGCTACAACAAAAATAAATAAATGGGACCTGATCAAAGTAAAAAGCTTCTGCACAGCCAAAGTAACTATCAAGAGAGCAAACAGATAACCCACAGAATGGGAGAAAATTTTCACAAGCTACACAACCGATAAAGGGCTGATAACTAGAATTTATTTAGAACTCAGGAAAATCAGCAAAGAAAAAATCAAACAACCCTATCAAAAAGTGGGCAAAGGACATGAACAGAAATTTTTCAAAAGAAGACAGAATAAAGGCCAACAAACATATGAAAAAATGCTCAACATCTCTAATCATCAGGGAAATGCAAATCAAAACAGCAATGAGATATCACTTATCTCCAGTAAGAATGGCCTTTATCAAAAAGTCCCCAAACAACAAATGCTGGTGTGGATGCGGAGAGAGAGGAACACTCCTACACTGCTGGTGGGACTGCAAACTGGTTCAGCCTCTGTGGAAAGCAATACAGAGATAGCGTAAAGCGATACAAGTAGATCTACCATTTGATCCAGCAATTCCACTACTGGGCATCTACCCAAAAGATCAAAAGTCACTCTACAAATGGGACACCTGCACTCGAATGTTTATAGCAGCACAATTCACAATCACAAAGGTGTGGAAACAACCCAGGTGCCCATCAATACATGAGTGGATTAATAAAATGTGGTATATGTATACCATGGAGTACTATTCGGCTTTAAGAAACAATGGTGATATAGCATTTCTTGTATTTTCCTGGATAGAATTGGAACCCATTCTACTAAGTGAAGTATCTCAAGAATGGAAAAACAAGCACCACATGTACTCACCAGTATTAACGGTGAGTATTAATACTCACCAGTATTAATGGTATTAACGGATCAACATTTAAGTGGACATATAGGAATAACATTTATCAGTTGTCGGGCGGGTGGGAGGGGGGAGGAGGGGATGGGTATATACAAACATAATGAGTGAGATGTGCAATGTTTGGGGGATGGTCACACTTGAAGCTCTGACTCGAGGAGGGAGGGGGGCATGGGCAATATACGTAACCTTAACATCTGTACCCCCATAATATGCTGAAATAAAAAAAATAGTGCCCTTTTTCACCTAAGGAGTGCCACAGTTAGGCTGACAAACATCCACCCTAAATAATACCCACTTGGCAAATGTGTGTGGAGTAAGTGAAAGAAAGTATGAAAGTAAGTGAGGTTACTCCCCTCCCTCCAAACTCAGGGCTGACACGAGGATGCTCCTTCCCACTCTCCTTGCCCACACCTCCTCCCACCCTCCAAGACCCTCCTCCCTGTCATCATCTGCACGCTTGAAAGCCCGAACAAACCCATTCACACTAAGATCATAGCACATGATAATAGTTTATTGTAATGTATGAGAAGAGTCTTTAGTTTAATGTGAAACAATGCTTTAATCCCAAAAGATGAAACTCGTGCATCAGAGATAGACTGCTGCAAGGGGTAGCCGTTTGCTGTGGGGAGTCACAATAAACCCTTCATAAAACACGCTCTTAATGGATTTTCGCTTACTTTTTGAGACAGGATGTGAATATCTGTCCCCTGTGCCCCTGCCTAGCCTCACCTGGTGGGGATGGCATCTTTTAGCCTAGTGACACAGGCCATATGAGCAAAAGAGCCTTGTTAGTTTTTCAGGAACTCCACTCCAAAGAGTGTGACGATGGCCCAGGGAAAAGGACTGGCTGGCGCACATCCAAGGAGCAGGCATGAAGGAAATACGGGTCTGGCAGACAGTTCCCAGGGAGTGGGGGCTTCTAGGAGCCCACCTGGAGAGAGACAGAGGACACTGGGGAAGGTAAAGACCTGGTTCTCCATGATGCAGACTCCATGTGTAATTCTCATCAGCTAAGAGTGAGATGAATTTCTGAACTGTAACGGCAGGATTAGACTGACATATCCATGTATCTAGCAAACTTCCTATTGAGTGCCTACTATGTACACGGCACTGAGTGAGTAGGAAAGGGTGGCAGACATTAGTCTGACAAAAAAATGTAGCTTTTTTTCCAAGAATCTAATGAATTAGCTGTAGAGGTAGAACAGACACAAGTAAAGCAAGAGCCTGCAAGCGTTCCATGTGAAGTGAGTACTGAACCCGTCAGGGTCAAGATTCCAGGTCAGTGGGCGAAAGGCTGCAAAGGACCAGTTTTATTTTTTTATGTGTTTATTTTTTTGAGACAGAGTCTTGCTTTATTGCCCAGGCTAGATTGAGTGCCGTGGCGTCAGCCTAGCTCACAGCAACCTCAAACTCCTGGGCTCAAGCAATCCTGCTGCCTCAGCCTCCCAAGTAGCTGGGACTCCAGGCATGCGCCACCATGCCCGACTGATTTTTTCTATATATATTAGTTGGCCAATTAATTTATTTCTACTTATAGTAGAGACGGGGGTCTCGCTCTTGCTCTGGCTGGTTTCGAACTCCTGACCTCGAGCAATCCACCCACCTTGGCCTCCCAGAGTGCTAGGATTACAGGCATGAGCCACTACGCCCGGCCAGGACCAGTTTTAGAGACTGTCCCATGGTTCTCAGTGGTGGTAGGAAGTGGAAGTCATTGGGTTTCAGGAGGGAGGAGAGCAGGCCTGATGACTAGGATCTTTGTAAACCTCATTCTAAAAACAGGAATAAGCACAGAGCATGGTTCAGGGTTAAAGCTACCCTAGTCTTCCTAGGAGAGTAAGAGAAATGCAGTGAAAATTAACTCTACTATCAGTATTAGGGGAAGCAAGCCCCGTTCGAGAATTAGCAGAGCAATTAACCTTCAGAGCCACAGAAACACATATGACCTGACAACTTCCAAAGCATGTAATTTAGCCAATTAAACATTTTATGCCACTGTAACCATATAGGGTTAGTTTATTAGTCACCCCAAATGTCTCTACTTCCTAGGCATGTAGGTTTTTTTCATCTTTCTGCTCAGATACATCTGTCTGTATAATTATATCATCCAAAGCATAATATGTGGTATAATTGCACAGAATTTTATTTAACTCTTTATTTTCATTGTGTGGTCCATATACTGCTCATAATTTACATAAGGCGCTTGGAGATGGAGTTCATACATTCTCTTTCCTTTCTTTTGCTCAGGCTCTCCAAGGCCCTGTTCAAGCCATCTTGTCCATGAAGCTTTCCTTGACACACCCAGAACACAATGACTCCTCCAAATTCCTACCCACCTCACTGGTCACTTGACACTGGCCCCATATCATCTTGTCTTGCTAATTCTGTCTTGCATCTAGTAGAGTATAAACTCTTCAAAGGGAAGGACCAAGTCCTCTGTTTCTGTCTATGGCTGGGGCATCTGGCAGAATGCTCGGCATCTGCTGGACCTGCCATCCATGATAAACAGATGCTGACCCAGCAGGGCTGGCACACCAGCCACGCTCCTTTGCAGAGGCACATGTTTTATGAACTGCGCACACTTCTTCTACCAGCCCGACCCCATCGAGTCTGTAGACAAAGAATGGTGTTTAGGTCTGTATCACTTAGGAGCTTTCAGGTGACAGAAAACCCAATTCAAATTGGCTTAAGCAAAAGACAGAATTAATTAGTTCAGATAACCGCAAAGCCCGGGAATAGTCTGGCTTCAAGTATTTTTGGATTCAGAGCTCAAGCTGTATTATTAGAGCGAGGGTTTCCTAATCTCTCAGTTCCGTCTTCCTACATTTTGATCTTGCTCACTTTGCTTCTAGTCTCCTCCTGTTGGCAGCTTCAGCTCTGATGGTATCTCAGTCAATAGAAAAGACCACTTCCATTTGCCCTAAAGTGTCTCATGACAACTCTGATGTACTCACATGCCTGTCCCCAGACTAGGCGCTGGGACCACGGGCTGTAGTACTCTGCATGGAGCAAGTCTAGGTGATATGCTGCAGCCATAAAGCCCAGGAATCCGTGTTTTTAACAAGCACACCAGACTTTTTTAGTGTTCGTTGAAATTTGAGAACCAGTGGTCTAGTTAGTGTCTGGCCACGAGTAGGTAAACCAAGAGAATGAAAAACCAAGAGAGTGACAGAAAGATCACTGGAGGCAGGAAGCACGGCGTGTTTGTTGGGACACATGTGTAGTCATGGAGTTGCTCAAGGTGGTGTCAGGGCTCAGGGTGGGCAGCAAAAGACCATCAGCCAGGCATCCTTGCCATAGAAGAGTAAATTTCATTTCACAAGGCTCAAAGATGCTTTTAGACTTTGATTCTCAGACCCATCAGACTCAAAGTCATAAACTTACGAAATCTCAACTTTGGAAAAGGCCATAAATGTCATCTACCCAAACTCAATCTCCATTGGTCCCAGAACCCCTTGGACATCATCCCTTGCCAACTGGCCATCGAGCCACTACGCAGATACTTCCCATGATGGACAGGTCTTCACTTTTTAAAGCAGCCAAATCATCTTCTAATGCTCTGGGTGCTTAGTATTTCTCACTCTATGAGGCAGAAATGTATCACTTTATAAATCCCTTCCATCCTTCCTGGCTGTGCCGGGAATGATAAAGGAAAATCCTATTGCTTATTCCAAAAGACAATCCCTTGCACACAGGATTTGAAGAGCATTTCATACCCTGTCTATTTCTTCCAGCCCCCAGAATGAACAGCCCTGGAAATGTCCGTCAGCCATTCTTTGGGTGATGTGGAATCTAACGCTTTCCTCTCCTGGTTGCCCTCCCTCCTGAAGGTACTCAGGTTGGTCTGTGTCCCTCCCTCTTAAAATACAATGCTCAGAACACAACGACACTCCAGTAGTGATCCAAGGAGAGAATAGAACTATTGTCTCACTCTAGACTCGCTGCTCTTCCATTATCATATCCCAGCATTGCTTTAGCAACCACTTTCTGATGTTTACTCGTAATGAGCTTCCTCCTAATCTCCCCCTCCTTGGCCTTGTGCAGCTGCCAAGTTACATCTTTCTCACCATATAGCCTGCGGAGTTTGTTTTGCGAACACAGGTTTATGGTCTTAGCAATAATAAGCGAATTTCAGACAGGAACAATGAACCAAACAACTCTATTACCACTGCTTACTCATTAACCATTGTAATATTTTAAATAACATCTCAGGATTTAAAAAAATAAAATTCAGCAAACACTGAGCACTTACCATGTACCAATATTGAGAAAATGAAGATGAATGGGGGGAGGGGAATGCTTGCTCTTGGTGGGGCTCACATTTTGGCCCAGGAAATAGAATGCAACAACTCACCCTAGCAGGAGGTGCCACGGAATGGTAAGAACTGTGGCCTCTACCCAGGGGCTAAGGGCTGATGTCACAGCTGGATTTGGAAGGATGTGTCTGACTTCTCCAGTCAGCAAAGGAGAAACAGGCCTTCCAATAAGCAGGAGCTGTGTGCAAAAGCCCAGAAGCATAAATGGGATGTTGGCCCTGGAACCAGTGCTTGTCCCAAGTGGCTGAATCTAGGGGGAGAGTGGTAGGGGTAGGACAACCAGGCTTTCAGGGCCTGGAAGGCCACATCAAGTCTGAATTTTATGGTGTAGTCTCTGAGAAGAGGGTAAAGATCCTCGAAGAAGAGAAGTTGTCAAGGGGAGACACTGGAAGCAAGGAGCCCAGAGAAGGGTTGCCACAGTTAACCAGGAGTGACATCTAGAACACATAGAAGTTTCTTGCAGAGCAATAGGGAAAAGGGAGGCACTTGGTAGAACAGAAAATATGAATAGCCACCAAATACATGTAAAGGCGAAGACCTCATTAGCAATCAGGGAAATTAAAATGAAGACCGAAACATGCTGTCGTTTCACGGCCATCAGACTGGGAGAATGTGAAGTCTAATAATGCCAAGCATTCGCAAAATAGCCACACACTGACAGTGAGAGTGTGAACTGTAGTCCTGCTCTAGAAAACAACTCGTCGGCATCTGATAAAGTTGTGGTATGCACACCACTGCATTGGGTTCCGAGTCCCAGCGTCTGTACCCTGTGCTCACAGGGGTATGTATGAAGATGTTCATCGCAGCATTGCAAGGGGTGGGGGGGAGAGAACTATTATGGGCTGAATTATATCCAACCCCCAAATCTGTATGTTGAAGTCCTAACCCCAGAACCTCAGAATATCACTGCTTTTGGAGACGGTCTTTAAAGTGGTGGTAAAGTTAAAATGAGGTCACTAGGGTGGGCCCTAATCCAATGTATCTGGTGCCCTTATAAGAAGAAGAGAGTAAGCCACAGATACACACAGGGGGAGGACCGCCTGAAAACACACAAAAAGGGCTAGAAGTTCTTGGACTTCTGGCTTCCAGAGCTGTGCGGAAATAGATTGCTGTGGTTTTAGTCCCCCAGTCTGTGGCTGCCTTGTTATGACAGCCCTAGGGGGCCATCAATGGGGACATGAAATTAAAATTGATTAGAAGAATAAACTAGATACGCGTGTATCAACGTGCCTACAGCCTCATAACATAATGTTGAATGAAAAAACAAGTTGCAGAAGGCATGCTCTGTAGGACGCCAACTACATAGCAGGTCTGGGAATGCCACAAGGCCATGTCGGGATAGTGACAACTGTGAGGGGATGGGAAGGGGGTGGCAGGTGAACAGGGCTCCACCTGCAGCTGTAAGGGTTCACATACGCAAATCGAGCGAGAAGGAGAGAGGTGCGCATGACAGGATGGAGACATTTGTTAAGCTGCGGCAGTAGGCACGTGCTATGTGTTTCTCTGCATTTTATTGCATTTTAAAATAATTTTAGAATTGTTTTAAGAGGTGATTGGGAGAGGAGTGCTAAAGACCGGAACTAAGGCAGCAGCTCAGGGGGAGCATCTCCCCAATATCACACTTTATGAAACATTTTTTCTCTCCCCGTGTTATCTATTCCCTTTCTTGCGGGCGGTAGTGTAGCTCTCTTGTTGCAAAATGGTGTTGTGAGCCGCTTCTTCCCTGCACAAGTCCCGGGAGCTGCAGTGTCAGGAGACTTGGCGCGTGTTCTCCTTTTAAGTTCTTCCAGGTCAGCAAAATGGAAAGCTTTTTTAGGTGTTCTTCTTGCTAGAGCATTTGCCCAGCTGGTCCCACCTTTCATAAGGACATAGCATGTCCAGAACGTGCCCTCGGGGCTGGGCTTTTTGGAATCTAATCACACGCACATTCATTTTGCCCAAAAATGTCGATGGAGCCAGGCCCAGCAATGTTCCCAAAAGCACAGAGGAGTTTCTGGTTCCACCACAGCCTCTAGCCAGATCCATTTCCCTGGGCAACTGTCTCATCCCTGAGGCTCAGTTTCCCTTCTGCGAAGCTGGGGTTTGGACTAGATCTCATCTGTCACCTGCTCCGCTCATCCTCTGTGAGGTGGGAGCGTGGCTCTCACAGGACAGGTCTCACTCAGGCCGGGCAGCCATCACGTCGGGCCAGCCCTCCCCTCTACAGAGTTACTTGTAAAGTTGTTAATTGATCTTGGCCAGAAGAGGCAGCTCACCTGTGAATCTCGGTGTATCAATCAACACCTCCAGCAGAGGCATTTTGAGATTCGCAGCCAGCAAAGTTTGTCTAGGCTTGTTCACGGCCTCAAGCTGAACCCTAAAAGCTGTGCTAGCTGCTTGCAAGCAACGTGCTCCAGCTCAATGTGGGTCGATATTTGGTTCCAGCTTGAAAGTTATAATCACTGAAAGTCCAAATCAAGAAGACAGTGGCACCTTGGGCCTTGTTTCTGGGGCTCAGCTGCACGATACGTCAGGGGTGATCAATCAACCAATCCATCAGTATTTGTTGATTCCTCGTCCTGCGCCATGGCTCCGTTGTGAACTGGGCAGCATTTGTCTTTGGTGCCCTCGCTCCCATGCCCAATGTCTTAGCCCCGCTGGGCCCCTGCCTTGTTTCAGTACCTAGTACCCTCTGTGCCTCCTCTACTCTGGTCAAAACTCCTCTCTCAGGGGAGAATCTATCTCAGTTCTTGACCTCTTGAGCTTGCCCTGTTCAAAGAACAGCTTTGTCCCTTCCTGGAGGACTTCCTCTCTAACCTGACATCTCTCCTCCACTGCCCACTCCGTGTTCCCTCTCCGTAACATAGTAGGAATGAATCCTGCCTCAGCACTTACTGGCTCCCGGTCAACAGTGGGGCAGGTTGCTCAGTTCTCTGAGCCCCAATGTCCTCATCCACAAAGTGGGGGAAAGGGCAGTTTTCTACCTTCCGGGGCAGTTTTGAAGATTGATGAGTTAAGGTATCTTAAGCCCCTGGCACTCAGAGGGTGCTGAGTAAATGGTGGCTATTATCATAGTTGTGGGCTTAGAGGAGGGTGGGGTCCTCCCAGGGCTCCCAGCTCACACCACAGTAAGCACTGGGTCAAGCACTGGGAATTTCAAAGGGAGAAGCTCCAGTTTGTGAGCTTGAGAGCTCCAGTTCTATTGGGTGCTAATGCCACACTGGAGAGCACAAACAGTGACTGGCACATGGCAGCACTGAGCATAGCTGGCCCCCCAAGCATGGCAGAACTAGAGATTTAGGACTCCAGGCCTGCAATGGTGAGCTGTGCAATGAACCCCAAACTGGGGATCTGAGACTGAGGGTTCCAATCCCAGCTCTTCACCCAGCTGCCAGAGAGCTTCTGGGCCTCCATTTCCTCATCTGTAAAACAAGAGAGTTGGATTTGATTAATCTCTAAGGTCCATTTCTTGTCTTACATTTTCAATATTGTTAATTCTCTCACTTCAAACAACTGCCAGCCTTCCTGCCTTTCTTCTTTACCATGATTTTGTGTGTGTGTGTGTGTGTGTGTGTGTGTGCAATAAATAAAACTAAGACTCCTGCCCATGTGGAGTTACATGTTAGGGGAGGCGGACACCAAAGATAAGCCCTGGATCTAGGACGCCAGGTGGTTAGGAGTGCTATGGAGATACATTAGACAGAGGACAGGGGACGAGGAGTAGGCAGGCGTGCAGCTGAACGGTGGACGGCCTCCCCAAGACGCAACAGATGAGCAAAGCCCGGGGGAGGTAAGGGGAACAGGGAGCAGCAGGTGCAGGGATGTGGGGACAGGTGTGTGGCTCTAGCAGCGGGGCAGCAGGCCTGGCACAACGCCTCCGCACAGAGGCAGGTGGGCGGGTGGACGGGTGGGAGCCCGTGGGAGTTCTCTTCCAGTAGTGTCTGTGCTCACGGAGCAACCGGAAGTGAGGCCATCAACTGAGCATGCAGATGGCGACGCAGGTGTCAGAGGTTGTAGGAGAGAAACTTTGAAATAGTTATCTGGGAGAGCGAGAGCCAGAATGGACAAGGGAAACGCGTAATTCCCTCCTGTGCCTTGAGAAATCAGTTCTCATGTCCCAGCTAGGGCATAACAGAGCATTTTTTAATGCATTCATACTTTCATTTTGCAAAATGTGAGTGCGTGCTCGGGCCAGCACCAAGCTAGGCAGTGCCAGACCAAGAGACCTTTGTAGGGTCACCAGACCTCCCTTGTGGCCCAGAATTGTCCCTGAGACAAAGATCTGAATACAACTTGTTTTGGGGGTGGGGTTGGGCACAGGTTGGGGAGAGAGAGAGTGAGACCGGGAAGGGAAGGAGCCAGTGCAGGTTGCCACCATGGGCAGCTGTGCTCAGTCCCCATCCGGACCTCCTGGTGCAGTTGTCCCAGCTGCGGGGGCTGAGTGTCCATCCTCCAGCTCCCGCCCCCCCAGCTGTGTGGGCTGCTGTGGCCTTTCCAACCTGCTCCAATGAACAGAGAAAGGCCTCAGGCATGCAGTAAGCAAACGTCCCAATGCATGAGAACAGTGAGGGCAGGAAAACTTGAGCAGGCATCAGCAGCTTCAGCAGCACTGGTGGAAGCGTCTTGGTTTAGATGAAAGATTATATGTCACCCTAAAAATAAGACACAGTCCTTCCCTTCAAAGAATGAATTTATCGGGAGAGGCTAACAATAGAATCAAACCTAAAAAAAGAAAAAAGAAACCCTAAGAGAAGAAACAGGAAGGCACAGGCTAAATCCCAAATGAGTCTAGTCATCTAGGAGTTAGGGGAGGGGGGAGGGGCTCCTGAACCGGGCAGCAACCAGGGAGCAGGAAAGCATCAGAGGGCAGGAGTCAGGAGTGGGGACTGGCTTCAATGGGATTGCTATGTTCTGCCTTTGTAGCCAAAGCCCACACAAACGACAGGCGGCTGCTGCTGGTTCAGAGGCCCCAAGGTGTGGCGGAGAAAGACTAATGCTCATCCAGAGCCACCTCTGGCCACCTGTGCCCTGCAGGTGCAAGACGGTCTTGATTTGCAGCTGAGGCTGCTGTTTGGGAAGCTGTCACGATTCAGAGGCTCTTCTTCAGGGAAGTGTAAAACAAAGAAGGAGCTTCTCGTGGGGTGTTATAAAGCAGTCTCAGAAACATCTCTCTGATTTCCGGCCTTCCTGCGCCGGGCACCTGCTGGACACGGCCGTGATTCACCGTAACAAATGGCCCCAGCATCCTCCTCCTTGCGACACCCCGGAAGTCTGGCCTGTGGTGCACCTGCCCCTGCTCCCCAAACTCTGAGGAGAGGGGGTGGCTGGTACTTGGATTCCTTGCTCTGATGGGGATAAATTAATTAGTGTGCAAACACACAGGCACAGGCGTGCCACTCGGGTTTGGGAGTCTAATGAGGGAGATGACCGTGTGAAGCTGAGGTGGGCAGAGTAGCCTGGGGCCCGACTGCTGCTCCCTCCGTGCCTGCACACCAGGCCCCTGAGCTTCACCTTCTCCTGTCTCCAGCCACCTCCCTCTCCTGCCCCTGCACCCCGAGTTACAGATTCTCCCAGCTTCCACCCTTCCGTTCTATTCCAACACTCCAGACCTCTCCCCAGAATTACTACAAGAGGTAAGAACCTCTGGGTCTGCTTCCTAGCTCTTCTTCCTGCCCAGGGTTGAGGAATTCGTCCTCAAACAGCTTTTCGTTCATTTTGCCCCATATGGCTCAGGAACCTTCAATGGCTCCCTATGTCCCACAGAATAAAATCCACATTCAAATGGAGGGCAATCCACCAACCATCTGGCCTTCCACCCTCTCGGTCCCTACTGCCCAGCCCGGCTTATCTGCATTGGCCGAGGCCCTCAGCTTGCTCTCCTTGCAAGACTTGCTAGTTCTGACTTCCAGGTCTCCACTTGCCCATTCTCCCTGCCTCCAACGTTTCCTTCTCAGCAGCAAATTCATTCTGTCTTCTTGAAGCCAGAAGAGGTACGAACACTGAACTCCTCCAAAGACCCAGTGCTCACTGCAGGATGAGTGATCGGTGCAGCCTTCAGGTCAAGACCCACACACTTGGTGATCAAATTAACAAATGAATAGGCCCTTCCTGGCGAGGCCTTCTGTTCTGATGACCCCCCCTTGATACGGTGAGCCCCAGCATGAGCAGGTATAACAGTTGCAGCTTGAATCGCTTCCCTCCAACCCCACGACCCCCTATATGTAGTAATTTGCAATTTTGCTGATGCAGACTTGAGTGTCTTGCTGTGAGGCTGATGTTTTGAGTGACTTAGCGGAGAAAGAACCCAGAGGAGCATCTAGTGCCCAAATTTAAACTCCGTTGTGTTTTACTCTGCTCATCTGTCACGCATGCCATGGTTGTCAGGAAGTAATTTAAGAAAATGTTATTTCCTCCTTAAAAGGACCGCCCTTTCCCCTGAGGGAAACGGAACACTCTAGCCATGGTGCAAAGGCAGTCCCTCTGTGGGGTTGGCGACGGTGGCTTCCTCCCGGATTGGACTGTAAGCTGTTCTGTTCACTACTGGACCCCCGGTGCCTGGCCCGTGGTAGGTGCTCCACACCTGCTCGCTCAGCGTGTGAGCGCACGTATGTGTGTTCTATGCGACTGTGCTCCAGAAACATGGTTCTAGACAGAAATGCATTTCAGGGAAAGGCCAGGAACAAATACTTCTGCATCCCAAACCCTGGGGACTCATGATGCTTCCCGGGAAGAGCTCTCTCCTGAGCCCATAGCCTCCTTCCTGCAAGTTCCATCTGCCCCTCTGGAACTACCTGCTGTTCTTGCAGGTGTGCATGGTTGTGTCCTCAACTTGAGCTGCTCCTTGAGGGCAGGGACGCTGTGTCATGTCTTTATGTCCCCACAGAGCCTGGACAGTGCCAGCAGATCACAGAAGGGGGTGGGTAAATGTTTGCTGACTAAATGATGGGAACATTCCCTTGGGAAGGGAAGGGTTCTCTAGACCATTAGGCCCTAGGAGGAGCTACCAACCTGGTGGCCCTTTCTCAGGGACACAGGAGCCAACCCTCCCTGCCTAGGGTAGCTACGCCAGTGCAGCTGGGAGGCCAGGGCTGCCTGCAGCAGCATAAGAATCACAGACCCTTAAAAACATCAGAGGCAGAAGGGGCCTTGGGGACCACCTCGTTCAACCTCCTTGGTGTTCAAGTGAGGGACCCCAACCCAGGGAAGGGAGGTGATTCTGTCCAGGGGAGAGAGATGAGAAGGCCCCAGGCTCCCAATGCCCAGTTTCCATTCATCTTTACCACACAGGGTCCTCACTGCTACTGTCTCGAGCCTCCCTGCCTCTTTAGCACTGCGGTGCCCCCGTCGTCCAGGAGGGCACAGGTTCCCATCGAACTTGCACAAAGTAGGTAGTTAGTGAAGGCGTCTGCTGGATGAATGGATGACCTCTAAAATCAGAGTATCGCATCCTGTCATTCTGAGATGAGCAGCCACTCTGCCCCTCACCCGCAGCCCTGAGCTTCCCTGATGCTTTTGCAGGCTGTGGCTGGACGGGTGAGCTGGGTGGGACTGTTGAGAGGCCTTGTCTGAAGCCCCCATGCAGCCCGCTTGCCCCTCCTCCCACACCCCGAATCATCTGTGGGCCCACAGAGAGGAGTCAGAGCTCCACGATCCAATTGCTTTAACTCAAGCTGGGTTTATATTGTGTTTCTGCCATTGGCCGGGCACGGAGCAGCAGGCTGGGGTCCGTTTCATGAAAATTTATAGTCCGCCGCCGAACAACCCAGTTCTGGGCAGAAGAACCATCCCTGGTTCATCACTCTCTCTTGTGAAATCCAAGAAAGGAAGGTCTTCAAGTCACCATGTCCGGCTTACCCGTCCCAGACCCCTTCCCAAACATCTCACTGTGCATCCGAGACCTTACTGTGAGGCTCAGGGCTGCACCACCGGGAGGAAGTGTCTGGCCGGGTTTCTCTGGCCTGGCTTCTTCCTGCTCCTGGGGAGACCCTCATAGGACCCAGAGGCTCAGAGACATCTGCCTCCCTCTGGCACTCACGTATGGTGGAGACACTCCAGGCGCCACACAGGCCCCAGCTAGAGAGAGTCCCTTTGTGCAGCCCCTAGAGAGAGCCTCCTGAGCCTCACGGGAGAAAGGGGGCCCCAGCCCTCCCCTGGGTCCTGCCTACAGAGCCACAGGCCAGAGTCCTTACTTCCAACTTGCCCCAAGCCCCTTGCTGAGTAGGAGAGCTTATGGCACCATGATGTAATTTTGAAAAATAAAATCAATGTTGATTAATAAAAGTGATTTTCCAAAGCCGTACTGACATGTGCTCGATTTCAAATCCATTTCCCTTGTTTAACAGACTGAGAAAGTTTGAGAGATGACTTTCAATCAGGCTGCTTTGTCATGGGCCCCTGAGAACCTCACCTCTCCAGGAGCCAGCGTGGAGGACGAGAGGCAGGGATGGTCTGCTTTCTCCAGCATCCCACGACGCTGGGAACTCTGGTTACCAGCCTCACGGAGAGGCAGGAGAGTAGCTGAGCCCCTTGCAGCAAGTCCTGTCTGGGAAGCACGTCCTCCTCCAGCCCCACCCTCTGTGTCCTGTGGGAGGGCTTTTGTTGTGAGCAAGATGGTGAAACTATAGTATAACAAAGTAAACAGAAACACAAAAGAAACACCACAAGCTGGAGTTTAGAATCCTGCACTCTAGTCTCAGGTCTCATATTAACTTGGGCAGTTACTATTCTTGGGCAGTTTCACCTTTCTGCACCTTGCTCCCCTCATCAGCGTAACTAGAGAATTGAATTGGATCGGTGGTTCTCAACTGGGAGCTGACCTCCCACCCAAGGGGGTCCCTACAACCTGTGGTGCCACTGGCATTTAGTGGGCAAAGTCATGGATCTGAGATGACTCACAACGCATGGGACAGTAGCCTATGATAAAAGAATTATCCAGCCCAAAATGATAGGAGCAAACTCACTGAGAAATATCGAGTTACATTATCTCCTGAGGTCGTCCCAGCTTTGACAAGTCTGGGGTTCTACAGTTCTGACTATCCCTATTCCACCTTTCTCCCCACTTTCTCCATTCAACAAGTATTTCCTGAGTGTCTTCCATGTGCCAGGCACCGTTCACTGCTCCAGGATCAGAGGGAGCAAAACAAAGTTCCTGCTCTCGCGGAGCTGATGTTTTAATGAGGAAGACAGACAATGAACCCAGACACAACAGACACACGATCTATTATCACGGGGCAAGCAGTGCCGTGGGGAAAGGCGAGCGGCGCGGGAGGAGGTGGGCGCTATTCTACGTGGGATGGTCAGGAGAAGGGTAAGCAGGAGTTTGGGCACAGACATAAACGACGTGAGGGAGCAAGGCGCGTGGACATCTGGGGAACCAACGTGCCAAGGAGAGGACATGTGAAGTCTCTGGGGAGTATGCAAGGTGCAGCCAGGACCAGCGTGGCTGGAGCAGAGAGAGTGGAGGGAAAGGGCAGGAGGTGAGAGAGAGGCTGCGAGGGCCAGAACACACAGCCCCGCTGCCGAAAGTCAGCATCGGCCCCACCGGGAACTGGTCAGAAACCAGAGTGCCAGCCTCGCCCCAGACCTACTGTCAGAATCGGCATCCACCAAAGTCCCCACGTGATTGCTGTGCACAATTAACGCTGACATGTGCTGTCTTAGAGCAGCAGGTCTCAACCTTGGCTGCCTATGAGGGTCGCCTGGGGCAGGGGGTGGCTCTTAAAAATGCGGATGCCCAGGTCCCATCGCAGAATCATTAAGATTTTCTGGAGGTGGGTCTAAGTAAATAGATTTATTTTAAAAGCTTCCCCAGTAATTCGAATGTGCAGCCATGGTCAGACCACTGGATCTCACCCGTCCACGCCTTCCACTCGCTGAGACAGATGTTCCCTGCGAGGGCATGGGTGCCTCTCACTGGAGTTGCTGTCTCCTGTCTCCCCCTGGGGTGCCAGCTCCTCAAAGATAGGACTGTGCCCCCTTCCTTGCTGTGTGCCCAGTGCCTGCCACGTAGGATCTGCCCATGCATAGTTATTGAAGAAATGAATGGATGAGCATGTGAATGAATGACTATAGAGAACTCACCTTCCACACCCAACCTTCCCTGTCCCACAGGATTCCCAATCGGGGACATTGGTGACTCCAGTCCCCTGGGAGAGGTGCTTCTCACGGTGCCTCTTCTCCTTCACACAGCAGCTCCACCAGCCACCGACAATTCCTACTCCATCTTCTCCCCCTGGTGATCAGGATGACAGAACTCCAGACTGTTGGCTCCTAAGGTGCCTTTAGCGGTCATGCCCCTCCCCCCAACACCCCACCCCCACACACAGCTTTTACACAGATGAAGAAATTCCAGGGAGGGAAATTGGCTTGCCCAGAGACCTGGAAAAAAATGAACAGGGCTGGGCATGATGGCAGTCCCCAGCTGTGATAGCAGTCCCCAGCTGTGATGGTAGTCCCCTGCTGTGGGGCTGTCCCCCAGCTATGATGGTGGTCCCCAGCTGTGATGGCAGTCCCCAGCTGTGATGGCAGTCCCCAGCTGTGATGGCAGTCCCCAACTGTGTAGCAGTCCCCAGCTGTGATGGCAGTCCCCTGCTGTGTGGCAGTCCCCTGCTGTGATGGCAGTCCCCAGCTATGATGGTGCTCCCCAGCTGTGATGGCAGTCCCCAACTGTGTAGCAGTCCCCAGCTGTGATGGCAGTCCCCTGCTGTGTGGCAGTCCCCAGCTGTGATGGCAGTCCCCAGCTGTGATGGCAGTCCCCAACTGTGTAGCAGTCCCCAGCTGTGATGGCAGTCCCCTGCTGTGTGGCAGTCCCCTGCTGTGTGGCTGTCCCTGAGCTATGATGGTGCTCCCCAGCTGTGATGGCAGTCCCCAGCTGTGATGGCAGTCCCCTGCTGTGTGGCAGTCCCCAGCTGTGATGGCAGTCCCCTGCTGTGTGGCAGTCCCCTGCTGTGTGGCTGTCCCTGAGCTATGATGGTGCTCCCCAACTGTGTTGCAGTCCCCAGCTGTGATGGCAATCCCCAGCTGTGTGGCAGTCCCCTGCTTTGATGGCAATCCCCAGCTGTGTGGCAGTCCCCAGCTTTGATGGCAATCCACAGCTGTGTGGCAGTCCCCAACTGTGTTGCCGTCCCCAGCTGTGATGGCAGTCCCCAGCTTTGATGGCAGTCCCCAGCTGTGATGGCAGTCCCCAGCTGTGATGGCAATCCCCAGCTGTGTGGCAGTCCCCAACTGTGTTGCAGTCCCCAGCTGTGATGGCAGTCCCCAGCTTTGATGGCAGTCCCCAGCTGTGTGGCAGTCCCCAGCTGTGATGGCAGTCCCAAGCTGTGATGGCAGTCCCAAGCTGTGATGGCAATCCCCAGCTGTGTGGCAGTCCCCAGCTGTGATGGCAATCCACAGCTGTGTGGCAGTCCCAGGCTGTGATGGCAGTCCCAAGCTGTG